>VZTA01014748.1:0-25597 GCA_013398855.1 Mohoua ochrocephala
TGTAATCAATCAGTTGGGGTCAGCAATTCCCCTCCTTGCTTTATGGTGTCAAAATGTCTTTGGGTCACAGCAACAAGATCCAAAAAATGCAGTGCAGAGGTGGCGCATGCAGGTTGGAGCGGAATAGGGGCAGCGTGGCACAGCAGCAGCACACCAGGGCCCAAACCTGAGCCCACTTGCTCCAGTACAGCCTCACACTGACACAAACTGCTTCTGAGCCCAATTTTGTTGCAGGCAAATTATTTATTTCTGCGTCACACGTGCTGGCCTGGGCAGGATGCCCCATTGCAGGTGTCCTGCCACAGCACCTCTCCTCAGAGAGCAGCACCTGCACTCTGCGCACCAACTGCAACGGGGCATTCTGGCAGACAGGCTCTCCTGAAAGGCTGGGAATGGCAGGGATGGAGAGACCTTCACAAAGCACGCTGCACGCAAGAATAAAGCACCTCACAAGCAAGGAAATACAATCAACCTCTGCAGAAAAACAGAAATAAACAAAACAAAAGCTGTGTTTGGCAGTACAGCAGCACAACAAAAAGAGATGATGAAAGAGTAAACTATGATTCACAACTAAATGACACTACAAAAACTTAGACTAAATTGATTTCATAATTTTTTTTTCCACAATTGACCTTGTTGCCATCGTCTTGATCCTCACGAAAACACAATGAAATCTTTCGTGTCTTTAAGTGATCAAAACACCTCTCCAAGGAAAAGGTTGTAGAATCACAGAATCATTGAGGTTAGAAAAGACCCCTAAGACCATCAAGTCTAATTAATGTTGCATCCAGAGACAGAAAACTCACATGAGTAAGCTGAGATAGTCAGGTTGGCACTGATGCTGAACATCTAAGCTCTGAGGCAATACTAATTCTTCATGTTTTTCCCTTAAGCTCTTCACATCAATATTTTCATAAATTATGCATCTATTGAGCAACATACTGATTTGTCTTAACTTGTCTGGAGAAAGACAGATCTGTGTTTGTGGAAAACTCCTATTATAGTCTTCTTCTAGTGATTCCTCAAATCCTCTCCTGTCACCACGGAAATAATTCATAGTTGTTCAGTGAGGATAAGGTCAAAACACCACCACAAAGCCACTCTGTCCTAATTCATTCTCTAGACTACACTTTTAACCTTTTTCTTTTGCTTCTACTACTCAAATTTGGATGAGTTTTAAAACAATGATGTGGTCTTCTCTCTGTGGCACAACATAATTATACTGAAGCCAAAGCACAGAAACCCTCAATGAGATTAAGTTCAGTTCTGCATTTAATCAATTTCACACGGAATAGATTTTTACCATCTTTCCTTTTTCTACTCCTTTCTTCGGATCCGTTTACTTTTTCTTTTCTCCCTATTATTTATATTATCAGCTATTTTTCCAGTCATATATCTAAACGTAAAAAGATAAAACAGTGAAGTTAGTGGCTGTCTGCCCAGTTCAGCTTTTGTTTGAGATAGAATCATAAAGATTGGTTACATTGTGTGCCTTTGCATTAGCATCTAGAAAAGCAACTGAGCATTACAAGGGTTTTGCATTTCCTTTGGTTGCTTCTCTCTGTGCATAGACTCTTTCAGGTGTTTCAGAGTGACCAGACAGAACTGAATGTTTTACATAAACTTCCCAACAGAATGGAACTCCGTGACTCCTGAATTTGCAAACAACACTACAAAGACAAAATTTCAAAGTTTTTTCCTCTCATTTCATGCGTGAGCCAATAAACCATTTAACATTAAAAATTAGTCAGCCTAACTGTGCTGCAAAGGAAGACACTAAATACCACTACAACAATAAGTGTAAAAAATGAACTTGTTAAAGTTCACAGGAACAAGAAATTGAAGGTTGATAGCAGCGCTAGTACTGAGACCCTGCACACATCCACCAGCTTAGGGCACAGCTTAAAAGAGGCTATGCGTAAAAAAAAAAAAAATAGTATAAGAACTGTGACTTAATTATTTTATGAGGTGTTTTCACATTCTGTATTCAAAATTAGATAAATCTACTAAGAAGACAATGGGGGGGAGGGAGGGGGTTGTCTCTTCATTTTGAATAATGTTGTACCACTACAGACTTTGAGGGAAAAAAACTACAAAATTACCTGTTTCATACAAATTTTCTGAGTTTTGACATGTTTTAGGCACACTTGAAAGCACACTGCTAAGAAATAGCTTTTTGTGACATCCATTCAGAATGGTGGAATTCACTACGAAGCCAAAAGTCACTTTACTAGAAAAAAGGAACATGAACAGATTAACGAGGAAGCTCAACAAGCTCATGCTCCAACTATACAGATCTTACCATGCTGACTTTTCTTTAAGCAGAATTGTTGATGGAAAGAAATAAAGGGAATAAGTTCATTGGTTAGGGAAGAAGGAAAAAAAAAAAATTACCAGAGGTGGTAAACTCGCTTGGGAAAGGTCCTATAAGGCATCAGAGGGCTTTTATATTTGAAATTACAAATTACAAATTTTCTTACCAATAAACGGTTCCATTTCAAAATCTAGAAGCGCCTGTACTTACAGGGAAGGTACCTGCCCTAATATTTCTACCGAAGTTCGTCCAATTAAAAATAAATAATAACTAAATAGTGACGTTCTTTCATGTTGAACTCAAGTGAATCTCATCAAAAACGCCACCCTGTCAACCATCTAGGGGTCTACATTGCCAGCTGAAGTATCTGGGAATTTTAAGCTCAGCTTTAGCAATCAAGACCTTGAAAATCTCCCTGCAATGCCAGCTTGAATTTTCGAGCCCGGTGTTTAATTTAGCTGTGGACCAGGAGATGGCAGCAGTTCCCGCCGAATTTATTTACGTGGCCATGAAATTACAGCACATTAAATCCCAAACAAATACGGAACATATGCAAATTATAAATATGAAATCATAAATCCTACAGATGCTCTTAAAATATAATTCTTCATCAGGGAACTGTATTATATGTGTATTTCTGTTTTACTTGCACCGTGATCATTTGCTTCTGGGTCACCTTCAGAAATGAATTAAAAATTGATGTATTTTCACATGTGGTGGCATATTCTTTGCAAGTCAGAAACCAATGATTTATTCCCTTATTTATAGATTCAGTAATAATACACTGCAGAACACGGAGTGATTTGTGGGTAGTGGTGGATAAAACTTCTAAAGTGTGATTTACTGCTGGAAGGAAACATCCACAAGTCAAGGATAAAGATAGGATACGAGTCCCAGGTATGAGGGTGTTATCAGCCCAGAGGAACTGGACTGGGGGGAAATAGGGGCAACATAACTGTACTACTGGAAATAAGGAGCAGAGATCTAGAGAAAGAGTGAGGAGACAAAAACACAGCACAAGAAAGGAGCTCTAATCTCTCTCAAAGATAAAAGCTCACATAAATCCCAAAAAAGCAGCTTCAAATCATGACCAGCATGCAAATGCATGAACAAGAAATAAAATTATTCCACGGACTTGGGCCAGCAGACTTAGTCGAGATTTCATTTTTCCACCAGTGTAGAAAGATTGGCAGCACAGTCCAGTTGGACCAGAAGTACAGCTGCGGCTTTGTCCCAGCAGGAGCACGAACCAAACACTGGAAATATTTAATGCATCTATCCCCTTGTGATGGAAGAGCGGGATCAGAACTGACCAAAGGCCTTTTTCCTCCCCTAGCCCCAGACAGATAACGCTGGCTTCGCTCTCACGCTGGCTCTTAGAAGGCAAAGAGTTCTGTGGAACAGAGGTAAAACCATCCAACAGGAAAAATCTGTCTTTCAACAATGGTGCAGGACTTTCAGAACCCAAAGGCAGCCCCCAGCTCACAGAACAAGGACAGTTTCCCACCGATTCCCTGTGGATAACACTGCTTTTGCATACCCCAAGCGTCTGAACTCCGAGGATTCTGCATGTCATTGCTCGAAACCCGCCTTGGTATCAGCCTCTCACTGACCTATATTTGCTCCCATGATATTCAGAGTCTTTTCTTGGTTAGAGCAGCTCTCTCAATGCACCAAATGTATGGATTTTAGGGGTGGCAGGGAGGGGAAATCAACCACAAAAGAACTTTCTTTGTTACAAGCTGGATCCTAGAGAACACCAGACTGGAGAGTTTGTCTGTTACTTGCAGAAACAAACAAAAAATGGTAAATTACAAGAGAATCCAGTGTGTAATGTCTCAGTTCCTCCCCTTCTGGCTGGTACAGTCTTTTTGGCTCCTTAATTTAAGAAACTAACAATATTATGCAAATGAGAACATGGAAATCAACCTTTAACAACTGAATGGTCTCATATTTTTCAAATTGTAGGTAGCAAGATAATTGTGTCTGACACAGGTTGAAAGGTTTACCCATACTTGCAGATGGCATCTGATGAAAAATTATGTCTTCAGGATGACAAATCAGCAGTCACCTGCATTTGCTAAGAGTGCTAGACCTCCAAAAACTGCAGAACAAAAAAAAAAAAAGAAATACTTCCACATCCTGCTGTCTAGGTTTTTAAAATTTATTTATATTTAAATCTGAGAGTGCCTAATCTGCCCTACCTGATGAGGCTAAAAGCTTGTCCCATTATTTCTTTACCAGTTAAATGAAGCAAACAAATGAAGAGCCTGATATAACATAGGCTAGAAAACCATCAACAAACTGACAAGAACAAATTTTTAAGACCTCCTCTTTCTCTGGCCTCAAAAGGAGACCCTTCATTATTCTGGCAGAAAGAGAGGCCAAAAGAAGAGACAGTTGGCTGATACACAGTGCAGATAACAGGAGGGTCGTGCTGTGGAGGCAGGTGGAAGCACTCTGAAGAAGGGGCAGAATTTACAAACACCACTCGTTCGTGTGAAAGCACCTGCCAGTCCCTCGGTAAAGCAATGAGCATCTCTGTGCCTGTCAGATCCGTCTCAGTTTGTCTGGCTCCCCTCTTTGCCACATGAATTTACGCAACCACGAAATCTTACGGCACTTCTACAAGGCAAAACCATCACGTGCTTTGTTTTGAGATTAGTCAGCTGCAGCGTACTCGGGACAATCCATAAATCCTGCTCAGAACTCCAGGTGGAGGAAGCAGAAGCAGCCTCACAGACAGCTGCAGCTGTGCAACAGGTATCGACCCAGTTACAAGGGAAGTTTAAGCTCACAATTACATATCATGAATCAAAAAGGGGCTTTTGATATCTACTTTATCACATGAGCCAGAGTTGGCTAGTTTTTCCCAGAGTGCCAAAGTTTTTCTCCCTATGAACAGGGGTTTTTTTCCAGCTCCCTGTCCCCCACGTTTGCATAATACTGTTATTTAGAATTATCTCATACACCAACACCGAGAAGAAACAAGAATTCTGAGAATTTTTGCACTGTTACTTTCTGGCCAGAAATAGAATTTTTAAAGTAAAGCTAATCTTCCATAATGCATTTCACAATGTTCTCATCAGCGGTTTATAATTACATGACTTCTGACACCTGCTGTTACTTGACTTCTGAGGTCAATATTTTCCATTTATAACTCTTTACTGAAATAATCAAACAAAAAATTATCTTCTACTAAAATACTGACAGTTTATTATTATACTAGAAAAGTGACTTCAGCAGACCCTAAGAAAGACTTTAAGAAGTTCCTCTATTTGTTCTCTCGAAAGATTAAATACACTATGTTAACATATTCGGAATCTTGACCACTTGATAACAAGAACAATCTACTACCCATTATTAATATTAGTCACCAGGGCTGAGGCACAAAACTTTGATAGTTTTAAAGTTTGTATTTTTCAAACATAATACTAAACTCTTGCGGTGGATGCAGGTGCCCACTAAAGTCACTCTGTCGCTCCCCTCCTCAGCTGGAAAGGGGAGAAAAAAGCGTAACAAAAGGCTCCTTCTCCAGTCACCATCACAGGCACAACAAACTCAACTTGGGGAAAAGTTATGCAAATTTATTACCAGAATAGGGTGATAAAAAAATAAAACCAAACCTTAAAAAAACCTCCCCTTTACCCCCAGCCCTCCTTCCTAGGCTTAATTTCACTCCCAGTTTTCTCTGCCGCCTCCTCCCCAGAGGCACAGGAGGACAGAAGTGCTGTGGCCAGCTCATCACACATCTCTGCTGCTCCTCGTTCCACACACTGTTCCCCTGCTCCAGTGTGGAATTCCTCCCACAGGAGACACAGTCCTCCACAAACTTTTTATAATGATATGCAAATATTCAGACTTCCATGTCTGGGCACTTAAAGACTTGGGAATCACAAAACCAGATGCTTTAACTTAAACTTCTGCCTTGAAAACAACACCTTTCTTTCCTTCCATCATTCTCCTCTCAATAACGAACAAGGCTTATGCGGGTCTTTGGCAGCTTTTGCTTCCAGCACCCTGATGCAAGGAGCCCAAGATCACAGAGATACTAAAATGGAAAAAAATAATTCCATCAAAACCTTAGGAGATCAATAGCTAGTTGTTTGCTTTCCTTAAGTAAAATGGCAAGTATCTGATTTATTCAAATGCGACAGGTAAGCGATAAGGGAAAATGTTCGTGGTGAAACACATCGAGATCTTTCTTTGCTGGGAGGCAACTGCAGATATAAACAAGTGACTCAGCCTCCTGCTAAAAGTGCTATTTCCATCCCTGCTTTTCAAAAGGAGCCTTTTGTACAAAATCCCCACGTTATTCAGCTTTACCGAGATGAAAAATAGATGCCCACTGTCATACAGCTATATTGATTATGAGTGAAAATGTGATCATTTTGCATTAACTTGCCCCACAGCACTGGAGTTTCATCAAAGCATCAGAAGGAAATTAATGCTTTCATATAGAGCCTAAGAAAAATATGAGATGTTGCTCACTTTGCCCTCTAGACAAAGAGGTATATGCCAGTAGCTGAGAGGTAATAGCTTTCAGAAGAGAACATGAACTCTAGACTTTTATTAAAATCATTATTTAATGGGCAAAAAATAATGAAGCCACAGCCTTGGCATTTAAAACAGCAATTTGTAGTCATTACATCTTAGATCATGAGGCTTATTTTGTAAAAAGCCAGTCTTTCTCAAATTAAAAATTCATCATCAACTCCCACAGATTATGTAGTCCTTTAAATGATGCCATTTCATACAGATTTATTCCAGCTAAACAAAGAGCCAGTAAAGTGGCACACATAAAACATCAATTTCACTCCTCTCTCTCTCTCTCTAGAAAGACCTTTCTACTCCTTCGACTGTTAAGAAATCTCACAGAAGGGTTGACTAATGCATGGATATTTTAGTAATTTCACCTTCCAGGGACATTTTATATCTTAATTTGTCATTCTCCTTACCCCCACTGTAGATTGAACTGTAAAAAATAACCTTCAACAGAAGGTTTCTTTCTTCTCTTTTCCTACTTAGAATGGCAGTCCACAAAGTGAGTGACAGTAAGAAGACATCAACTAGCCTAAGTGATCCCTCTAACTGATGAGTATTTAATCCATTATGAATATTAGATTTTTGATGGAAAAAATAGGCAGTTAAAACTTGCTCCTCACCAGTAAAAATCCTGTTAAGAACTTGCATAGCAAGATGATGCAGTCCTACATAACTGATGTGTAATTCTGTTTGATTTTCTTCAGGCACAAAGTGACTTTTATTAGATAAATCCTTTGGTCTGACAAGAAGTTGCAAGATCACACACCCTGTGCCTTACTGGTGGAAGATTTTCCTTGGTAGCTTGGAGAGGTGTAAATGAGATTTACATGTGTACCAGCAAGAGAACAAAAATGCACTGCACGTTTTGTCTCTCTCCTGCTTCAAGACTTCCTTTAATTACCATTTGAGCTATAACAGTGTCAAGAAGTTGGGATGTCTTTTGAAAAGAACATTGAAAGAGTCAGTTCCTCCCACAAATTATTTTAACATATGGACCCGAATCAGCACGTAACACCACCTGTAATTTAATTTTTGTGTTGAACAGGCACGCTGATTTCAATCCCACTCCCCTTTTCAGCAGAAACAATACATTTAAATTAACCTGTTTCAGAGCACGTCCTCTACTGTCTTCCAAACGTCTACTCAAAACACCTCTCCCACAGATGGCAATGCAGCTTTTTCTGTATCCTTCTGCAAACTCTACACCTCCCAGAAAAGATTTTAATTAGGGGCTAAGCAAGAGGCTAACAATGTTTTATCCAGGGACTACAACATTGCATTTGTTTCCATACTTTCTATCCAACTAAAGGGCTTCCTCTGCAGCTGTATCTGCCAACAGCTCTGTCCCAGACTTACCTCCAAATGCCTGGGGCGTAAACTTTCTGTGAACCCTAGAGAAAAATTTTTACTCAAGTTTTGCAGAATCCTACAGTGTTGCATGAAACTTCACAAGAATCCAAATTTACATTGCAAAGCCAACAGAAGCCGCACTCACTAAACTGTTCTCTCCCTGAGATTTATGCAAAATGCTGTAATTCCAATTGGAAAATAATTTTTCGATAGAGAGAGAAGAGTGTGGGAATCTGGAATAGGACTGCAATACCATGCATCCTGCATGATGTAAAAATATGCTTTGAAATGTGTTCTGCTTCGAAGCAGGCTGGTGTACTTTTCATAGCCACCATTTCAGGAAGTTTCAAAAAAAAAGGAAAGACCATCGTGACAGATAGTTGGCTGAAAAATAATAAAATGAGGTCTCTGATAAGTTCCTATAATCAAATCATGCCAATGCCCATCCAAAACTACAGCCTAAAAATCTCCTTGAGATACTTAATGAAATATGCCACTTAAAGGGAAAGTGAAAGTTAAGAAATTTAATCAGTGCTGGCAATTGGAAAGATATAATCTCATGGTTACTCACAATACTTCAATTTGAACAATTTTAGAGTGAAGTTGACAGAACCCTGCACAATCTCAGAACTGCTACTGTACAGGCATCAGTGAAATTTAGCTCCATGATTTATTAATTCATTACCAATGAATCTTGGCATCTTTAAAAGAAATGGAGATATCATAATTTGTGTCCAAAAAACCAATCATAGAGAAACTATGAAAATAATTAGTACCTTGATTCAGGAAATGCTATCCTTAAGAGTTTGCTTAAAACCTAAAAGTTTCTCTCTCCAAATTGTTCTCAATTGTTCTGACACTAATGGAAGTTTCACCTTCAGCTTCCTGTATTTAACTGCAGAGCTGAAAAAAATATAATGAATATTGACACAATCTGCAGGATAAAAAAGTCACCTCACCTGGAAGAGCCTGCTGTCTTGCAGGGGAGACTGGCAAGCTTCCCCCCTCTCCCAGAACAGTTTAGCATGTTCCTTACCCCTCCACCTCAATGTTGTCGAAAAAAACCCTTAGAAATCAAAGCACCTCTCTTGAATATATCTATCAGAGTGCTGAATCCTCCAAGATGAGCATCTATTTAAAGATTTTACATGCTGTTCCTCATACACACCTCCTAATTACCTCCAGTTATATCACCACAGACTGAGGCAGGCAGTTGTACAAGAAGGCTGCTGCTCATTTTTTAAAAGAAACATCTTTATATGTAATCCAAACAGCAAATGGATAAAATTCTCCTTTCATACTGCATATGGCTTGTTGGGCATTATTGCTATGGACTTTAATGTTTGAATTCCAGCAAAATATTAAAGATCAAGCTCTTTTCACTATAGGAAGATCTATTGTGGGAATTTTAAGCATATAAACATGAGCAGCATTAATAGAGCTGTGCTGTTTCAAAGGAAAAAAACGAAATTATTTTTAGAACCATAAAAAATGGGTTATTCATTAAAAGAAAAACCACTGAACTGGTCAGGCAGACTTTTATTTTCAGTATAGTCTTTCTACATTGAGCTCACCTTTTCTCCCCAAGCCCCACCAACATTTGAAATGATTATGTATTCAAGAACGGTGTATTTGCTGAAAGACAGACAAATACTTCTTTAGCTTGAAACTCAATTTGTGGTTGAGTGATTAATGTCATCTAGGTCTTGCAATTACACAAGTTTGGATGTCACCCAGGGGGTTCAGGTTGTCATGCCAGTAGAAGTACCTATATTTCTTCTCAGTTCAGTGCACACCAGGGCACGTTTCCCTAGATGGAGTACAGGCTCCCTCTATAGTTACAGTCTCACTGGCAGCATTGCCTGCTCTGACTGCAACAGCTTAAATTTAAATTCCTGTTTCTTCACGGCAAAGCAAAAAGATGAGCAGCCATTCCTGCATAATCTCTGTTGTATCACCTGCCTTCCAATTACTACTCTCTGATTCCCATCACAATTACTTTTTCAGAGGTAGTTGCTAAATACAATCCAAAAATATACCACAATAAAAAAGTGATTAATCAAATACAGAGTTTATATTTAGCAACTTCGATCAAGTCTTGCTTCACATTAACATTTCAGATGAACCCTTCTTTTATCGCAGCCTCATTAACATTCTGTTAATATCATCATTCTTAATTAACAAGCAGTACATACCTTTTGTTCTCCTCCCTGAGGTTTATTTTTTTGCATTTGTGTTTTCACAAAGTGGATAAGATACTATTTGCATCTCCCATAGCAATCATATCTTCTGTATGTGAAAACCTGTCACCCCACTAGTATATTAGTCCGTCCCGGGCCAGGATCCCCAAAAATGACATCGAGCCACTCTAAATTGGGTGTTTGCTCTGCTGCCAGGCTCTGACTGCTAGGAGTGGCTGTGCTTCTAAGCTCAGTTTGAAATTTAAAGTGCAGAGTAACCTGCCTTAGCCTGGCTGTTTTCCAGAGGGATGAGTTTCCCACCCACATTTAACTTGCTGACCTCTGCACTTGAAGTTGCTCTTGCCATGCCAGGCAGGTGAACAAAAGTGGTGGATTTGCATGTGCTCAGGCCAGCTCTGTTTGCAATGAGCAACACGCAGAGGGACTGCAAGAAACACTGAAGAAAAAGTTTCCTCATCTATAGCTCATCTGCCCTTTACAGCATGAGTGATTCAGTCCACGTTAATGCAAAATCACATATTCCAGGTTAAACCCCTTCTGACAGCTGTTGGTTTTTGCTCTAAGAAAAAAAAATGAAAGCATGTGCTTAATGAGGGATAGCTAAAAAGGTGTTTCAGACACAGCTCCCCGTGAGCATCACCGCATGTACCCTGAGGAGAGCTCTGGTGACAATGTTTTCAACTCCTCCAAGGATAAAGAGATCAGGCCTTTAAATTACTTCCTTGGCTTTGTCCTGCAGGGGCTTTAAAGTATTCACATACCAAATTTCTGGATCTCTGAGAGAAGCCAAAAACTCTCCTGCACCCATGAGGAGAAGCTTGGATTCCCTCAGCTCCTCTCTCCCTCCCTCCCTCCCTCCCAGCTGGCAGCAGGAGCAGTGTGTTGGACACGTGGGCAGATTCCCTGCCAGTATAAATCTCTGCCCACCCCAATTACCAAGCACCTCTTGCTAAGGCATCTCTCACATGTTGGGTGCTGAGGCAGTCAAACACCAAATCACAGCCCACGAAGCCAGCAAAGAGCCTCTGGGGCCACACCTAAAATAACACATCCCTCTGCAACACCTCAGCCCTGCAAACCCTTCTCACTGCCTTGCAAAAAACTTCCTGTGCCACCAAGGCTTTTACCCACTTGCTCTCCTTCATCAGCTGCCATGTGAGCCAGTAAATCCCTTCCACACTCAGTCTCACCACAGATATCCGAACAGACTCCTCCTCACTCGATAGGTTCTGATAGCTGAAGCACCTTCAGTATCATACCCATAAGAGACAAGAAGATAACTTAAGGCTCTGCTTAAGTTTGCAGTCCTGCCTGAAATGTTTATGAGAAAGAAACTTTTCCTTCCCTGATTAACCCTCTCAAATAGTATCATTTCTATACTTCCAGGAACACTACCGACACAAACATGCCACGTGCAGGCAGAGGAGCAAGCAGTAAAAAGTTTTGGATCCCCAGCAATATTTTTAAAGAGAAGACTGAACATAAAAATAAATAAAATTGTTTGCAATTGCCCTTTTTATTGCTCCCTCACAATGAGGTAATAATAATAACATTTAAAACTCCAATTATACGATCACAGAATGGCCTGGTTTGGAAGGGACCTTAAAAATCATCCAGTTACACCCCCTGTGCCATGGGCAGGGACACCTTTCACTAGACCAGGTTGCTCAGAGCCCCCTCCAACTCAGCACTGAACACTTCCAGGGATGGGGCAAGCACAGATACTCTGGGAAATATGTTCCAGCCTCCTCATGACTCTCACAGAAAAGAATCTCTTCCTCCCTTCACACACAGGAAGGCCTCAATTAGTTGCTAACAGCTATCCTGTATTTACTGACTGTGCCCATTTCACTGAAGCTGTGACTGTCCAGCCCAGAGCAGAGAAGGCTCAGGGGATCTGATCCATGTTTGTTAATATCAGATGGGGGAAGCAAAGAAGAGGTAGCCAGGCTCTTGTCAGTGGTGCCCAGTGACAGGACAAGAGGAGATGGACATGAACTAAAATAGAAGCAATTTCAGCACTTTCCTCCTGTGAAGGTGGTCAGACACTGGTAGAGGTTCCTAGAGAATCTGTGGAACCTCCACCCCTGGAGATGCTCAAAACCCAATGAGATATAGCCCTGAGCAACTGGCTGTGAGCAGGTGGTTAGATTATATGATCTCCAGAGGTGCCTTCCTGCCTCAAAAAATCACTCATTAAACGGTTATCTATCTCAGTTCACTCTTTTTACTGCCCTGGCAATAGTCACCAACTAAAGTAAAATAAACACACATGCACACACCACCACCATACAGAAAACAAACTCATCAGAACAAAGCAATAAAAACAAACAAACAAACCAAACCCAAATTAAAAAAAAAAACAACACCCCCCCAACAAACAAAAACACAACCAAACAAACAAAAAAAAAAAGAACCCAAACAAAAAAAACCCCACACAACTAAAATGAAGGTAAAATCCATTGAAATTCAAGGAATCTTATCTCAAGTCACTGAACTTTTCTATTCAAGGACTGTAACTACTGTGCCAGGACAATTAGCCCCCGGTCATTTACACATTTGAAAAGCCATATAAGCAAGTAAAAGGTATTTTCACTACTGAACAAAATCAGTACATTTTTCTTTCCCTTTTCCACAATTACAGTATTTGATCCAGCTCAAGAAGACAAAGACTTACAGAAGATCTCTCTCTTACCACTTCAAGGAAGAATGAACACTATTAGCAGCTAAACATAAGCTATAAAACCTACCAAGCCATCTAATAAAGTAAGACTACTATTCTTGCTGTACACATCACTTTCCTTGGGAACTTCATCTACTATAAAACAGAACTAATACCTAAAATTAGCCAGCTGAGAATTTCTTTCTCCCAAAGCAATAAATTGGTTTTTTACTCATAACCAAAGAAAGTGTAGTTCATGGTTTGAACCTCTACTCTTTTAATATTTTCCTGTTCACTTGGTGGTTCTTTTTTTTCTTTATTCTTGCTTTCTGTTTGATGGCAAAGGTTGCAGAATCAGATCCATCAATGTGTTGATATTAGTAAGAATCTCTAGCTGATCCAACAGAATATTTCTCAGCAATGACAGCACAAACAAGCCTTAGGAAGTTGGGGGATTTTAAAAAAACATGCTCTACACCCAACTGACTTGTTTCCAAAACACTGGCATCTAAAAGCATGGTTTAAAAAAGATGAAATTAAATACGTTTACCTGCCATCAAAAGCAGTTTAATAATCTGAAGAGAGGAAAAGTAGTCCAAACCCCATCAATACCACCCTAGGTGGTGTATTTGTACACTACCTGCAAGTACACAGCCTGGAGTAAGGTTCTATAGGCAATCCACGATTATTCACTTGTTACACATAAAAATCCCCTCTTCCTTGCAGTAAAATATCGCTAAAAATATTGTTTGCTGCTAATACCAAACACTTATAATAATATGCTGCACTGAGTAAACAATCTCACAACAGCAAAAGCAGTGATAGTAATGGATTCACTCTTTCAGAGTCATCATCTTAAGGCATCGAGAAGACTCCATCTGCAAGATCTATGTTGTTATCAGCACACAACAAAGACAAGAGACCCCTAAAAATGCACATAGCATTGCAGCAAACAGGTGGAAGGTGCATTTGACAGAAGAAATATTGGCTGTTCCTGTGTCTGGAAATGCATTCAATAATCTCCCTTGATGATTAATACATCCCACGTGTGAAAGCCTGCATAAAAGACCAAGCAACAGCTGTAATTTACTGAAGGAGGTAGGACAGCTCAGCAGTAGAAGCCATCCAAGTTGTAAAATGACAGTGTATTAGTAGTTCCCATCCATTTAATTACAGTTTAAACTTTCCAATATGACACAGTAATAAATTGAAAAATGCTGCATTACTGGCTATTTTTTTCTTTTAGACAGATGTTGTACATGGTATATTGTGGACCTTTTCCATCTCTTCCTTTCTGGCTGGTTATTGCCTGGCTAACAGGATGTTTCATTTTAATGAAAAATACATTACTGCATTAAGATAAGGTCATCAGTTCTTAAGTTAAATGCAATTTCTGTAATAAAATTAATTGCATAACCTACATAAAATTTTTTTATGTGGGTTAAACACTTTTAATTACTACCTAAATTTTGTTCAACTGAACATTTAAGTGGAGTATTCACCTATAAAAAGAATGCACACACTGTGAAATACTTCTACAGTTCTTTACAGCATGCCTTCTATTTGTTCTCCTGTAATACAGAATGTTGTCAGCACTGGTAAAATCAACTCTTGAGCAAGGCTGAGGGGAAAGAGACAGAGGAAAAAAAAAAACCTGCCAGTCTATGAAGTGTGAAAGGTCCAGTCTCAAAGCCAGGTAGATTTCTCAGATCCCTTTCCAGTTGGCTTTGGGGTGTTTTTAAGGATGGAAAACTCACAATCTGTCCCAGTATGCTCAAATACAATATTATAGAGTAGAGAATCAGAATATCCTGAGTTGGAAGGGAGCCACAAGGATCATCAAAGTCCAACTCCTGGCCCTGCTCAGGACCCAGAATCACACCATGTGTGGTTATTTGTAAACCCTGTTCTGTCCCATATAAATAGCAGTTATTTGATATAAATATCAAATTGTCACTGCAGCAGGAGCTACAGCTCAGACAGAAGCAATCTTTTTGTATTAAAAAAATGATATTTTCCCAGTAATGTTTGTACCTCTTAGCATGCAGATGAACAGCTCTCACATGAAAGACAACATTAGAAGAACTTTATCCCACTAGGTACAAAGTTCTTCTGACATTTGAAACAAAACACCAATGAATTCTCCATTCCATTCAAAAGCAGAGCTATAACCCTGGGCCATCTCTGCCTTGGACAACTTAGACGGCTGTTACCTGAAACTACAGTCCCTTTTTAAAGTCCTTACAACATGAATTTGTATAGGCTAAAAGATTTTTTTTATTCCCTGAGAAAGAAAAGGTTCTTCAAGAGAACTGTGTTTTAATCAGGATTAAAATTAATTTTTACTTTATTTTTTTAAATTCAGCTCCTGAACCTCAAAAACAATAACAAGGTATTAATTCACCTCTAAGTCAGATGATATTGAACTGTGTAATGATAGGTCCTGGGACATGAACAATGGATTTATGGGTTAATTTACCATGCATACTTTTTCTAGGATATTTTTAGTTTTATGCCTACAACTCAATGCATACTACTCAACCAATTGATTTATGAAAACAATATTCCTACACTAACTTAAATGTGGTTCCATACTTCAGAATCAGATTAAATTTGACATTTTATGTTCTCTTTATTTTAACTGGATTTTGTCAACAGAAAAAAAAATCATTTTACATAGAAAAAAGAAATTTTTCAGAATGTTTTCGTTAAAAGAAGCTTTGAAAATACTTTCCTTTTGTAGAATCAAACTCAATAAATTGGTAGCTTAACTAAGTGAATGTATACTGTTCTATGGCAGAGGAGTGGATACAAGCCTCTTTACAGTATTCCTCATTGTAATTTCTAAGTGTATTCTATGTATTAAAAAAAAAGGAAATAGCCTGTCCAACTCAAAGCTGAGAATCTGACTCCCTAATCCTACTCAGTCTGTAGTGAAAACCCCATTCCAGGAAAAACACCTGGCAAATATCCCAAAACCGGCGGCAAAAAAGCAAAAGTGTTTATTAGGTTCTTTTCTTTTCATGCATTTTTCAATCAATTAAGCCCATGTTTTCTTTCTTCTGACTACAAGGCATTTTCAAGTTTTTATACTTTTGTTATACCTAGAAAATAATTTCTTAAATGTAAAACAAGTAAATTTTCCTTACCGTCTCAAATTTTTGATTACTTTTGATACATGGATAGCAAATCTACATTCTATTGTCTTGAAAACAGGTTTCAAATGTTTTTTTTACAGAATCATCTTTATGGAGCGCCTTCCTTCTTTGGTTTGCTTCTCTCAATCATTTTAATAAAATCAAAGTCAATTACACAAGTTTGAGATAATGGTTTTGAAATTTCAACTAAATTACTAAGTTGGAAACTAATGAAATAAAAGTTTATGGCAGCAGACAGCACTGCAATTATTAGCTATTTCAAAAATATTAGTCCTACGTGATTTCATTAAGTTGCTAAAACTCAACAAGTGTTTTAAAAATTGCTTATAAATATCATATTTAATAAGAGAAGTTTAAAGGGATAGCTATTCATTCAAAGGATTTAGAAAACTGCACCCACATCGTTTTGGCTACAATACATTCTCATTCCCTTGTCAAATTATTGTCATTTGGCTACTTTGTTCTGGTCCCTCGCCCAGAATAATCTATCCATCAAATGAAATTTCACAGGTGCAAGATTTACAATGAAAAACATATTTTAGGCATTTCTAATCGTGAACAAACCTTCTCTCCATAAAGTTTTTTATTAAATTAAACATATTTTGAATCTCCATACTTTTTTGCTAAACTTTGATTTTTTTTTTGACCAAGTATTGGGACCAATGTCTCTCCTCCTCACATGCCTCTTTTTTACTGAAGCCATTGACACCTCTTTTCCAAGCGGAAACATTTCAAGGCATTGCAACTCAGCTTCACAGGGGAGGACAACATAATCGATATGAATGAAGTTATATTTAAAGCACAACTACCCTTGGTTTCACATATATTCCTGTGGAAATGATACCCTCTGAAGATCTGCAAAATTTCCAAGAACCTGTGCCCCATACTTACTCTTCAAGCTTGCCAGGCTTTGCTTAAATTTGCCTTCACTTGTAGGGAGCTTTGTTTCCACTCACTTCAGATATAAACATCCACTGATGAGCTGGTAACAGCTCATTTGTTTTACTTTTCCAGGACAGAATTGGTTTTCCAGGGTAATGAAGAAATCCGAGCACAGTTTATCCAATGTGCATTAAAAAAAAAAGTGAATTTAGATGCAAAAAGAGTTGCAAAACAAATAGAAGGAAAAGTGTAAAACATATAAAAGTGACCAATTGGCTCCTCAAGTGAGGATCCCACCTAATGACAGAGATACCTGATTTCCCATTTATCTAGGGAAATCTGCTTCACGTGTCAGATCAACTACACTACAGAAAGGTGAAGAAAACGGAAATCCTAGGAGAAGATCCATTTTCATCACCTCCATGAATTACAAGAGTATCCATTTGCTTGGGCAATGGTAGGTTTAAAACCCAGTTTGATGGACATGTTGTTAAACCAATGAGAAAACTGGCAACGCCTCTGCCATGCTCATATTTAAAGACACACAAGTGTGGGAATTTTGCTCTTTACTTCCTGCTTCCCCACATGGAGGGGGGAGACCCCTGGGCTCTGTCCCAGAGCTGGCCCGGCCGGTCCCCCCGGCAGCAGCAATGCAGGCTGCCAGGAGGAAAACCACCCAGAGCCACGAGCAGCCGCAAGGCTGAACCCCCCGCCAAGCCGGAGTGGGCAGCTGAGAGTCACCTGAAGCCGCCCCAGCCTGTGCGAAGCCAGTGGGCCTTCCCCATAGCCAGCCCAGCTCACACTGAATCAGAGAAAACACCACACAGCTGTCAAACAAAGAACATGGCAAGTATTTTCCCAATGCAGAACCCAGATAAGACCATTTTCTCAACTACAGTTTTACAGGTACCAACTTCCTTCCAAGTTAGAGCGGAAAGAGTGGGATCATGTGAGGAAGCCAACATGGCGACTCGGTCAGTGGTGGAAAGGAAAGAGAGGAGGTGCTTTCCAAGTGCCAGAGCTTAAATTCTTCATTCAAGCCGTGGCAAAGACTGTAATAATACAAACTGTTCCTCTCTAATTCATTAATGTGCATGGGGGGGATGCAGAAATTCATGTGCAGCCCGTGAAAAGAAGGTGTGGCCCGGTTTGAGAAGTCACCCCAAGACAAGGTGCCAGAGCCTACAGATGCTGGGAAAGGCTTTTAGAGATTGAAGAAGAGAACCGTTTCTTTCAGGCTGGAAGAGCTCATCCTTGAAAGACTAAAACCCCANGAGAGAACTCTCTCCTGTGGGAAGAGTCCCACAGCACAACAGAAGGAACTCTTTTCCTTAAACGTAAAGAAAGACTCTTAAGAAATGAAAACACTGACCAAACCTCATGTTTTGTTTCCCTTGTGCGATTTGATTGGAAGGAGGCAGGTGCTAGAAATGAAGGGCTGCTCTGGGAGTTTGCTTTAATTTCTTATTACTTCTTTTTACTTCTATTTCTGTTAGTAAATCTTCTTTATACTGTTAAGTCTGAGCCTGTTTTGCCTTGAAGTTCTTCCGTTTTCCTCAATAATCCTGATTTCACCACATAAAAATGAACTTTTAATTTCCCCTTCTCTATTTAAATAAGATTTTCATGTGATTGACGTTTAACCCTAGCGTCAAAACACGACAGGTAGCCACTGCACAGCTCCAGGGGATATTTCCAGATGTACTGCCCAAAGTTGGAGGGCTCAGAGCCACAGAAGCTCATGGCACAGGGTCTGCACGCTGTGTTTCCAGCAGGTACAAACACTCCAGGAGAACAACTCCTGATGAGAAATTCCAGCCGGTGCTATCCTGGAGCTGATCTCACCGAGCTGACAGACCTTGTGTAAATTGATATATTAGTTCTTAAAGAAGGTAATAGTTTTCTCTAGAGATATGACAAATTGTCCTCTTCTTTAACTTCCCATATATTTATGAGCATATTTGTCCAGGACAGGACTACAAATCTAAGTTTACGAGGGACTGTTTTAATTTCCCCAGTCTCCAAAGAGCAGCAAAGCTGGAAAACCTGATCACTCTGTCTTTGATCTCCTTTACTTGTAGACAAGCTGTAAGAGATTAAGCTCTTTTCCCATTACTTAATCATTTAAAGTGATACTCTACAATTCCCAAGGGTAAATGCATTAGGCTCCTGATGAGTCTAGGAACTTTAGAAAAAAGTTCGGAAGATTTATAAATTACTGTTAGCTTATGCAGTTCGGATTAGATTTTCAAAAATCCTTTGATAATTTAGGGGGATAACTCCTGTTTAAACATCTAGAGGGAATTCAAATGGCTACTTTTTAATATCATGTAAACTGCTTTTTTAATGATTAATCTTTTTTCCTATGTTTCATATTATGTATGTACTTACTTTTTTAAGGCTACATGAAACGTATGTAGAACCTGGAAAGGGAAGAGTCAGTGCTAAATTAAAAACCTTGGTTACTGCTGTGCTGTAAAGCAACAGTTTAAGATTTGCTAGAGTTGCACCACTTCCCCGCATACTTTATGTCCACTGTATCCCAGATCCAAATACAGGAAGCCCTAGAAAATAATTGAATCCTTAAGGAAACTACCTGAACAGTTCCCAAGTTGTAGATACATTTTTCAACTTAACTGCATTTATTTCCTTCCAAAACCATTAAATTCTCCCTCCCCAAGGGAGCCACAGGAAAGCAAAGGAAGCTTTCCAAAGGAAGAAGGGTTTTTTCCCAATACTAGACACGGTGACAACCGTACAATATAATGATGGCAAATATGTGGGATTACTGCCAGACTCTCATCCAAGACACTCTGATGTCTTCATCTAGTCAAATATGTTCTCAAAATAAAATTCTATTATGCAGAGCAAAATGAATGCTGTATTATGGATTTTGGCATGAAACCACAGTGATTTTTACCTCAGTTGTCTGCCATGAATCAGGATATTAATTGGCATATAAATTGTACAGATGTACATTCTGCACTAAGTGACCTTTTCCTTTCAAGGTCTTACAGAATCATTTGTCTCTAAAATGACCACTATGAAAAACAAAAAAACCTCACCATCAGTACTGCTTAGATTACAAATATCTGTACAACTTACTCTTCTTAAAAAAGTAAAGTATTTCAGCATTTCCAATGGCTTTTCAAATAGACCTTAATTTACTGCAAGAGAAACTTACTTCCTTTTTACAATTCTGATTACACCACTAAACGGTCCTCTTTGAAAAGTATAAGCAGATAATTACTAAAATGTGCACCTATAAATTCCAGGTTTAGTGCTCGCAATGGAAGCTGACATGGTTATTCCCCTTTCTGGCTCCCTTGGGAGAACAGACTCATTTGGGATTCAGTGCCTTCATCCTTTGTAAATTTAGCAATCAAATTGTAAGATTTCACTAATGATTTTTAATATTTCTTTATCTGAACTTGAAATTTAGCCATAACTAGAAAAATTCTTCAGAAGACACTTTAAGCCCTATCATTATTATTATTCATTTATGTGTCATTATTTCCAGTGGCATGGAAATATTCGCAAAATATAAAGCCATACCTATAACATGTTTATCTCCTGCAGCACTGCATGTCTGTCTCAATGAAGGCTTTGGTGAGGGAGAAAAAGTATAGCCTTTATGGTAAATTTTAGAACTGAAAGTTCCTATATTTCTAATAAATTAGTGCTACCACATCTCATTTATCCCCACATTAGGAACAACGTGTGGAAATGACAACTGCCAGCTGCATCAGAAGGGAGTCACCAAGTTATTATTCATTTGCTCTTCAAGAGGGAGCAAGAGGAAATCGAAACTATGCCAAGTTAAGGTAAATAAAACACATTAACTGTGAGCAACCTTACCTTTGAAGACAAGATGTGTAACATTTCAAAAATGGAGAAACACGATACAATCTCACAGTAAGAGCTATGTAGTGTAAACTTCCAAAGTCCAAGCTCTGCTGCTATTTCTAAAAGAACTGAACAGTCCTTGTGCCACATATGCCTATGAAAGTGCCACAAATATTTATCTGTTCTATTTCACTGATTTAAGAAAAAAATTAAATTATAAACTACTTCAAAACACAACCCTGAACTATTAAGGAAAGATCATCAAGATCTTTCAAATGTCAGCTGGAGTTGAGGGCTTGTTTTCTCTGCTGATTCTCTGTCAAATCCATTGGAAGCCCCTCGCCATATTCAAAAGTCATGCCAGCTCTTCCTCCCTGCTTCCAAAGCATCAGTGAGGGAAAGCTGGAGAGCACTGGTGGAAAGAAGCTCACCTCAAAAGCTGGGGCTCTGGGTCAGCACCTGGACAAGGCAGCCCAGAGAAAGCAGCAGCTAAAATAGATGAACTCACACTCCCGAAGTCCTACTACTCATTCAAAATCAGGTTTAAAATTACTATGCCCTTTTAACCACTTAATTTTCTTCAAAAAATCCAAGACTGACATGATATAGTGATGCTGGAGAGCACTTGTGGCTGTCTGAGATAATTTGTGAGTTTGCTGGAGGTGGGGATGGTTTGTAAGCAAAGCAAACATCCTGGAAACTTAAAAGCAGTAATCAGAAACACACACACATTCATTCACAAGGTGTTTGCAGCAATAAAAAAGAATCACAGGACAGGTAAGGCTGGAAGAGACCATCAGCCTTTCCCACCAAACTTTCATGGAAACTGCCAAGTATCTACTAAGATGACAGAGTAATGCTAGAGAAAAGAAAGGGGGGGTCAGGGGGGAAGAGAAAATAAGATACTTTCAAGATGGACAAAGCTAGACAAACATCTCATTAAGATGACAAATGAAAACTCACAGGGGTTTTTTCTGGAAAATCCCTATCACTTTTATTCCACTTAGTGGATTCCAATAGTTTTCAGGAAGGGACAGAGACCTCATCTCTGTTCTGCCTGGACTAGGCTTCCAGGCTGAGATACATGTCCTACAATATCAGTTCAAATATCACAAAGCAGCACTTTATGGAAGCCACATAATAACACCCACTGATAACAGAGTGCTTGCCACACGTACAAGAACAGTGTAAAGGAAAACAGCAGCACACATTCCAGAGGCAGAGGTACTTTCAAGTAGAACTGAACTGCAGTAGCGTGCTTCTCCTTCAGCTCCATACACAAGAGAGCAAATGTTTCATTTTGACAACGCCAAAAGTTTGACTCATCTGAAAATGTTGAAGATGTACACTGATAGGAAGATACTATATTGAATCATGAAAGTAAAAGATATTTTGATTTTTAAGCCCAGACTACCACGGAAATCACAATTATTACTCTGGCCACTTAAGAGTCTCCCCATAAGAAAGACCAAAATTGGAGTGTCTCTCTGTATGTTTCTGTTATAAAACAAGAACACTATGTATTATGCTCAGAGGACATCCTGCATGCACTCACAAAATCAATCTTAATAGAATTCTTATGTTCCTTAAAAATCTGCTTCTGTGTCTGAGAAACCTTAATTTGATAAGGCTTCTGATGGGCTGAGTCAAATAGATATTACTGTTTAATTATTTCTTTGTACTCTCTCATCTGTCTGCATCCTTTCCTCTTCTCACCACATACTTAGCAGACAATGCAGGTCAAGGATCTACATCAGAGGTGTCTGGAGTATTTCTGCATGTAGAGAATTCTCACCACACTGGCGTCCTGCTCCCTGATTTGGATTATTTGGTTTACAGGAGTTCATACAAGCAATAACTGCAGATTTAGAATTAACCACAGCATCACTTTAGAATGAACCAAAGTATGGAGTGGAGGAGGCTGGACATACAGAGCATATTTCAAATTTAAAAAAAAAATCATAACCTGGAGGATCAAATAACCAGTGACTGCTTTTGTCATTAATTTAAGCTTCTTATTTCCCCTTCCTTTACTACATTATTCTCTTGCTACTTAACAGCTGTGGGTGAGTAATTACAGGTACAGAGGAATACCTGTATTTCACACAGCCCAGCTCTCCTTGGGGCTTCACAGACACCTTGAATTAGCAACTGGTTCCTTCAAAAGGCAGTTGAGACAAAAAGAAGTGGTTGTTACAAATTGCTCTGCTCTCTGTTCAGGTACTCTCCTTGCTGCTCTTTCACTTCTAGGAGCAGTCTCTCTACTATTCAAGCAAATTAAAAGAAAATCAGCATCAGACAGGACCCAGTTCAGCTAAGGGCCCCAAGTGATCCTTTATTCTCTGCTCCTGCACTCAGTCTGTTCCACAAGAAGACAAGGCATTGCCAAAATACTCTATTTTAAAAAGTTAAGTCAGCGGCTACCAGATAACAGCTTGAGAGGTTTTTGATCAAGACCCAAACCAATCAGTCTACTATGAAATATTTCATGCTAATAAGCTTCCCTTATATTTTCAGAGGAGATCTTATTATGCTTGGATCTAGAATGTTAAGACAATACAATTTTAACACTTTTTAAAAATGTGATTGATTTATTGTTCTGTCACATTATTTTTTGGATAATATGATAAATTCAATACAATTCATCACAGTATTCTATAAATATTGCAACAAATTATTAAAGCAATAAAACCTCGTGGCAGAAGTTTAATGAGATCATGTCACATTTGTGTTAAAGCCAAGTGATAAATTGCAACATCTGCAGTGGATGTCACCACCTCAAAAGGGAAAGTCTGCACATTCTCCCAGCACAAGGCAAAAGTCTAAATCTTCACTTGGAGCTACAGGACAGAAAAAAAGTGCAACAAAATATTAAACATATATATGTCTAGTCACACACTACCCTTCCTTCTAGCAATGTGTACCAGTCCTGTCTGGATGCCATTTAGTGTGAAATTCAAATATATGAAAATTTGGTAGTGTACGGTAGGGTATATTTACCCTACAGAGATTTATTTACAGATTTATTAGGTGATTTCTTAGCTTAACAGGCTTCAAATTACTGATTTGATTTAGCCATTTTTTGAGTCAGATACTTTTTTTAATATTATTCTTCCTTAATTTTCTTCTGCCAGATAAAGCTAACACAGCCTATGGAAAAGCTAATCACTTATCCTATTGTCATACAAGTCAAAGTAAAAAAAATATATATATACTTCACTGGAAAAAAACTTGGAAAGTATGTAGGAAAAATAACACACTATTTACTTATAAGTTTGGAAAAGAATTTATATTTTTATGTATTACATTAGTTGACAGTTGGTGGAACTGCTTAAGGGGCTGGCTACTTTTTTGTGTGGATGTGTCCACATGCAAGCACGCATTTACTGGCTTCAGGTGTGCTTAACAATAAGTTGGTATCAATTCTGGCATGCAACTGGTATTTTTTCCCCTCTTTCTCAGTTTTGTATGAGCAACGAAGGTAGATTGTATCTCAGTTTTACTGAAATACTTTAATAAATGAAAGAAGAGGATTTATTAGGTCTTACCATTACTAAGCCTGAGTACTAAATCTTTTACTATTAAATGTTCTCCTAATTGTCTCCTGGAGGAATTCAAAGTTCCAGTGAGTCATTCAGAATCTCTTCTTACTTATGAAGAATCAAGTCCAGTAAAGGAGCCAAAAGCAAACCATGTGAATTAGAGACCCAGTTCCCCAGTGAGCAAACTCCTTTTGAAAAACAGGTTACAGTCCATTCATAGGTTAATCAACAAGGCTTAAATTCACCTCATCACACTTCTCCACTTTATTAGACTATAACAATAGAGAACTATCATACCGCTGCAAACTGATTTCTAAAATTGAGTGTAATGCATGCATTTATAAGCACGTTGCAATATTCAAGCAGGTGTTACTTGTACATACCTCAAGAAGTAAGCTTTCTGAAGTCTCAAGGAATTTAAAAGCTAGTATTCAGAAAAAAACAACATAAACCAGTTGTGAAATGGCAGTAAACAAGAAATTAGGCATTTAAAATTGTATTTTATATATTGATTGTACTAGAAAGAAAATATTAAAGTGTTTTCATTTTAATATGCAACTGAGAATTTTAAAAATCAATTTATTTGCTTCCTGTATTAATTGTACTAAATCTAAACTCCCAGATGAGTATTAATACTAGCAGCAGGTTGGCTCTTTGTGCTATTCTTTTATCCATGTAACACTGCAGCACATTTTTGTGCATCACACCGACTACCAGCCAGCTCTGTCCTCAATGCTTTCAACAGAGCAGTAACTCATCTATTCAGGAATAAAACATCACCACCCATCACAAAATTTTTTGGATGGGAGCAAAGGCTGATGATGTTTCATTCCGAACCAAGTTTCTCTTCCTACACCCCTAAGCAAAGCCAGAAATTGCAGCCATGAGGTCTGAAGCTGTGGAAGTTGATACAAAACCCAAAGGTTGGGACATATCCTGAGACACACCCACTCATACTTACCCCTGTCCCTAAAATCCTCACAACCCAACCCTCACCTCACCGGTGTATCTGTAGCTCATGCTCTGGGGTTTCATTTTTTAATGTTGCCACCCTGTGGTCATTCCTAGCAAAGACAAAATTGTTCTCCCCGAAAAAC
>VZTA01014749.1:0-31869 GCA_013398855.1 Mohoua ochrocephala
AAAAAAACCCAAACCCAACTACAAAAACCTCAGAAAATACAAACAAAGCAAGCTTGTGATCCATGTTTAATCTCAATTAAGAATTTAATCAATATTTAGAAAGGTTTAGAAATACTACACTAGTCACACCATAAGGGAAGGCTGAAAAGTATGGCTGATCTGATGCCCACTGAAGCCACGGCAAGCACACTTGTCCTCAGCAGACATCAGATCAAGTCTTACTTGAGTGTCTATGTTTCAGCAGTTCTGCAGCTTCAAACTTACTACCTTTCAAGGAAAGTCAGTGACTTCACAATCATTTTATTACATAAAACTTTGCTGGCATTTCAAGGCTGGTCACAAAATCTTAAGGAGAAATCAAACATATTTTCTAACAGAATGTCTTTGTTCTGCAGCAAACATGGAATGGTTTTTAACATACTGAGGAACCGGGGTGTTACTCATTACTGCATGCTACACGGAACTGAAGTACTTCATTTCTCCTCCTATTAAACCACATCGCAGATAAGATGTCAGTTTACAGCTTCTGTTCAGCCATTGTCAGAATTATAGCTTTAAATTAAGCAAAATATAAAGCACAGTTGGATTTCTAGTTCAGTAATCGCAACATTTATCTGAAACTTGAGAGGAAACTGATGATTTAGATTTGCTAATCAAAACTCTTGCACCTACTCTTACCTGTTGAGACATTCCATTTCTATTGTCGCTGTCGGCTTTTTGAAAATCCATTTCGTGACAGACAAATCTAAATGAAAAAAACCTACATTTTGTTCTGCTGCTTTTTTTGTTCCAAATTATCTTTTAACCTTGCTCTTCCAATTAGAGAAGCTCAAAATCTACCATTAATTAATTATCTACTGAGATTTTTTCTTGGTTTAAAAGAAAACCATCACCATTCTGAAGATTAGATTGAGCCAGTTTCTTCAGTAATAAGTTATAACTTAATGCCATCTGAACTCCAAAAGATTAATTCTTAATCAAAGTTTCCACACTTCCACTCTGCAATTGGTTTTACTAAAATCTACTACAAATAGCATTCACCAAAAAAAATCCTAGTAATTTGTCCTTAATATAAGGTTGTAAAATGCTCAGGTTTGCTTTATTTTCCTGCTAACCAGCCATTCAGAATTTATTCAGGAGAACATGTAATTCAGTCATATAAAGACAAAAGTCATCTGAGAAGAGTGAAGATGAAAAATCAGCCTTGATGTTTTTCCTGAATGGAATAAGCATTAAAGCCTAAAGAGTTATTATCATATGATAAAAACTCCTTTCTTTCACTTTAATCCCTTGCTATACTGCTCTAAAAAAATGCTACTGATCCCCAGATGCTTTAAGCAATGTGAATTTCAGTATGCTTATAATCATTTATCAAAGCAGAGCTTTACCCTCAGTATTGAGCCAAAGGTCCTCCCTTTTACTGCCGAACCTGTAACTCTTCAGGCATTAAGCACAGCCGCAACACCTGCTTTTCTTTTTATAATTAGTCTGCTCTTAATGGAAACCATTAATGACATTCATTTACATGTGTAAAATACTGCATTATACTCATATGAAATCTAGCAATAGCTCAGGACCAGTACATTGACATTTTCATGGACTTCCTTACATGAAGAATCACCTACGTTGGCTGAGATTTCTTTTTGCCTATAAAAATCGATGTGAAAATTCTTTTTTGGAGAATTTTAGAATGTTTCATTCTCCTGATGAAATTAATTTCGTTTTTATTTTACAAAAAATGGAGTCAAATTTAATGTCAAATATTGCTGCAAAGGTTAATTTATCACATCTAGAAAGGAGGCAAAATTAGGTGATCGTAAGATCATTATTTCAAAATTATTATCTGCTAGATAATTATTTTAAAATAACCATCTTGTGAATACTGCAGGTGATGAGGTTGCAAGAAATTGTTATATGCAAAGATACTGAAGTGTTTTCTGTGTTAGAGTTGTGTTAACTATTGGCTCGTGAGCGCAAAGTGATTCATGTGGAATGTTCAATTTGCCTGATAAACGGATGTTCCTCTGTAAATTCCTCTGGGAACGGCCCCATCCAAAGCAGCAGAACAGCACAGAGTCCAGCACCAATTTTACCCACAGGCAGGCCACTTCCCTAGCAAAGGGTAAATTTGCCAGAAATCATTTCAGAGAGCCAACTGGCCTGGGTGGGGTCCCTGAGAGGTGGGCCCAGAGGTGCCATCTGTGGGCTTAGATGGTGATGGTGGGCTCAAGAAGTAGTCAAATGTTATGTTTTGCCTCTGCTGCGTTATAACATCGTGTCAGACATGTGGGAGGCAGAGACCGTTTCTGAGATTGTATGGCACACATGAAAAGCTGACTAGTCAATATCTGAATCTTCACTAAATCCATTGATTTCAGAGCATTGATCAATTGGTACTGGGAATTCTCAGCGATTAATCACTGCTAGCACAATAAGGTACTTGGTCTTGAAGTGCAATCTGAATGATATTTTAATTACATGGATGAGCCTATAGCTTGAGGATGTGCTCAGAAACACCTACAAGAAGCAGCAAAGTTTAAAACATGGACACATCCACACAGCAAAGCACACTTTACAGTCAGGGACCTCAGGGTGGGTGGGAAAGGAGCAGGCAGCACACTCTTACAAAGCTGGGGTGGAGCAGGGGAGAGTCCTGGAAAGTTCCCAGACCACACAGGTGCATAAACAGATGGAGAACACTTTTCGCTCTCCACCAGATGTGTTTTACCAAGAGGAACTGGGTTGGGAGCTCTTCTTTCCCCTGTTACCCTTACCAGGAGGGATGGGGACAGTTCCTTCTCTCCCACTCCATGTACCCTTGAACAGGCCACCAGAGTGTAGAGCTTCCCACTCTTTTTCACTTTTGGTATTAAAACGAAATATTCTTTTTTTNTTTTTTTTCCCAAAATGTGGTGACTAACATATGCAGCTCTCCCCAAACGAACTCCACCCCCACACCTCCATCCCTCCCTCTCCCTTCTAGCATCTTGGCTTTATTCTATTTCCCTCTTACACTGCTTGCTTTGTTTTAGTAGCTTATGACAATGGTAAAACAGATTAATACACTTGATTCTTATAGTGTTCTAAATAAAAATATTCAAATCATCTGGAGGTTTATGTTTTAAAAATAACTAGTAATCAACTTAATCTCAGTAAAATCAGATTGTATAAGTCAGAAACCCCCCAAAATGAGCCCATTTTAGATCATCTAGAGAACATAATGAATTGCACATAACCTCTTTTGGGTTATACCGGCTATAGCTCACATGGTTTCATGCCACTGTTTATCTTGCAAGTTGAGTTACTCAATACCCCAACCTTTCCACCAAACATCGTACCTCCAAGGCTCCTCAAATGAACCTCAGGTGTCTGTCAGTTGTCAAGAACGTGATTATTGACATGAAGAACAAGAACCTTTCTCAGAGCTTGGATTCTCCATCAGTCAAACCAAGTAAGAGGCGGGCTGTTATATGACATTTTCAAAAAGCACTCCCCTTGAGAACATCCTGTTCTTTCACATTTTAATTGCATTTTCAATGATCTAACTGGTTTTGGTCCTTCTGTGTACAGGCAGCTCTTTGAAATTCTTTTATGAATAACAACATATAATTTCTTCACCATTTCATGTTGTGGACCTTTTATTGCTAATAGATAATGGGATCAAATGAAACTTTCAAATTTCCATACCTCAGGATAAAAAAAGGAATTCTCAACTCTTCCTCTAAAATTCCTAAAGAATTTCACATGTTGCTACTTTAAATTTGATTACCAGTGAATTCTTGTTGGTTCTGTCAGCGAGGAGTGCCTAAGAAAATTACCACCTGAAAATAACTGATTTTCTTTATAATTCCAAAAGACTAAAAAATGAGTCAATAATGTGTAAGCCGTTTCTGTTCTCACATGTTAATGCCCAACTTTATGCTTCTCCACGAGGATATAAAACACACATTAAAGCCAGAAACAAAGTACCAGCGAATATTGTCAGGAATCTGTCAGCCATTCTGCAGTGTTCTATGAGCTGCTTCTTTCAGTTTGGCTCCTCTGAGCCCTTTTTTGTTTTCTCTAAAGGGTCTTTTTAATACAATTTTTTTTGCGAGTAGAATACGAAAAAGTCCTTATCTTTATAGCACACCTATTTTAATCTCTTTGATGCACGGTAATCCAATATGCATGTAACCTGGGGCTGCTTTCAAAAAAGATCTGCAAATGATAAGAGCCATGTAATTCAGCATGACAGAATTTAAAAAAGGCATTTGCAAGGCTATTTACTGGAAGAGCAGAAACTAACCTTTCATCTTGGTCTTGTTAGTATGGATCAAGATGGTTAGACATAGATTGAGTAATTCTGTATTAGTCAATCAACAGCTTCACTGTAGCTGCTTTTAAATTTTCATAGTCTCGTTTGTGAGCACTTGAAAAGGGAAGCTGAAATAGCTCCTGCCATAAATTCAGTAACAATATTTCTATGCACAGGCATGTACGTGTGGACATAATGTATAGCTACTAAAAGTTCCCTCAGAGCAAGACACATCACAAAGTTTGTTAATGAAAACAACAGTGTTGTTTTTATAGAAGGGAAACTATTTCAAAGAGTATCCAGGGAATTAGTGCCAGCAAGAAGTTCATCAGATCAGCATCACTCCCCACATTCCTTCCTTCTTGGTTACATGCAGACTGCTTTTGCCACTGCATGCACAAGAGCTTCGGTGTTACACTGACCTCAGTGAAAGAGCCAGGCACTCGCTGTTCGAGCACTTGGAGAAAAGCAGATCTCTCACAAAACAAGTGAAGAAACAGCTAAGTAAAATCTACAAAAGACTGAAATCTGTACAAAGAGGCAAACTGATGGGAACTGCAGGACTTACCTCACCTGGGGAGAATCTTCAGGGGGCTTCAAAATCTGTAACTGACTTCTAAAAGATGGGTCATCCTGATAACACTCAATATGATATCACAGAATCTATAAGGTTGGAAAAGACCTCTGAGATCATTAAGTACAAAGTTTTGTCAGACACCATCGTGTCACCTAGACCATGGCACGAAGTGCCATGTCCAGTCTTTTCTTAAAGACCTCCAGGGAGAATGACTCCACCTTATTTCTAATAAGAAAAAGGAGAATGTTTCAAAATAGGATTTCTGACAGGATTGGGAAGGAATCTTTTTCTCCCTGCCCTGGCAGCAGTGTAAAATCAGCTAGAGGGCTGTTCGGTTGTTCACACCAAGCACAAAGCATCCTTCACAAATAGGAGTCAAGGCATTTTAAGCAATAAACAGAGTGGCCTAAAAGGCAGCTCTAAAATTTTGAAAAGAGGGAAATTCTGAAAGAGATCTCTTCAGGTTTTCTTGATGTTTTCACTTTTCCTACAGGAACACGAGCTCGCGCTGCTCGCAGCAGCCGTAAGTGGGACACTGCCTGCTCATCGCCTACAGTTCACATACTTCAGTAACATGTAACAAATAAGATCTGTTCTGCTGTTATAAAAACAATGAGCCTCGAGGTCATCTCACACCGCAGACTTCCACTTCAACACTCGTGTTTCTTCTCTTGGCTGAGGAGGAGAAGGAGTAAGAAGAAATGCAACATAGCATTGACTGAACAAATGATGTGGTATCTAGAGAAGCAGTAGCAACTAACACCAAGCCAGGAGCGGCAGACAAATTGGATTCAAAAGAAACTGTCAGGGAACTATGTCCAAGGCAGGAGACAGGATATGACTGTCAGAAGTTGCAAACTGCATTCATATCTGTTCATGTTTGCAAAACATCCTGTGGAGGCAAGGCAGGGGACACTGAATATCATGGCAGGGACAATGGCCAGCCTTGCACTTCCAACTTGTTTCTCACCAAGATGACTGACTAGTACGTGCTCATATCTTGACTGTCCTAATTCTCAACTGGCTGGTACTATTCAGGCAGGCTTAAGCAAGAAAACTTATTTCTGAGCTGTAATTTTTAAAACTTCTATAGCTGGGGTAACACAAGCTTTTCTTTCTTGCCAGCACAGTAAAATCACTCTTTATTTGACTTGGATCGAAGACTTTAAAATATTAAGACTAACATTGCCAGCAGTGACTGTCGCCTGGGCACGGTGTATTTGTAGGCTACTACAACACTGACCAGCAAAGTCATACCAAAGCTTTCTGCCCCGTAGGTGCAAGCTTTGAACAGCAGACGAGACAACGTTCTGAGCTCGGATTGATTCTTAAGCAAAGAAATGAGTTAAAGGAATTTGTGGAAGGCAGTGTCGTTTCAAGGACTCTGGGTGGGACACGACTCAGAAGAGTTTGAGAGTACCTGCTGGTAGAGGCGTATCTCTCCAGCTGGTTCTTCCTCCTCAGGGTCCTTCTTTTCCCAGTTTTTACTGTCATGGACATCCTCCCTTAGCTGTCCCCCTTTGATGGCCATTCCCATGACCCTTTTCCTGGTTTAAACCAATCTTTTTCTGATCAAATATGACAATCTTCTCTTTGATTTTCAGGTGTAAGCCAAAAATGATAACCCTTTGCTCTCCTTGCAAAGGAGCCCATGCTCACCCTTTGTGGCAGTGCGTTGCTAGACTGAAGAGAGAGGGAAAGGACCAAGAGCAAGACTTACTCTTCTTGGTGGGAGCAGGAGATGGGCCAGGCTGGAGCTCCAGCTGAGGGGTATCAGCCCCCAGCAGTGCTGGGAGAGACCCTCACACACAACTGCCTGGAGTCCTTTGGCAAGGCACAGGTGCCCTGCCCAAGAGCCTTGCACAGCCTGGGCAGAGCTCAGCCCCCACATGCTGCCCCTCAGCCAGTCTGCTCAGCAGCAGAAACAGCCCAGGGCTGCTGCAGGTGTTCCTGGGTTTGGGGAAGAGATGAAGGGAGGACATATCCAGATAAGCCCTGCATGGGTGAGCTTTTGGCAAAGCAACAGCTGCTAGGGAAAGAGCTCGATGATGTGGTGCTGTAGAGGTAAGGACAGGCGGCTCAGCCACCCCCTCAGCTCTCTCCTGCACTGAAATCATCCAGCCCTGTGCCTTTAGTTGCTCTTCTTCTGTAGAGACTGTATTTTATAAGCACAAATTTGAGTTTTAGATGGTTAGGAGAGGTGAGAAATCTTGCCACAGATGCCAAGCCAGAGGGAAGTAGAGGGCAAAGGACACATCCCAGGATTGTCATTTTCCTTCAGGAGCAAAGTAAATGGAAGCAGAGAGAACAGCATCTCTATCAGTTACAAGTATTTACAGTTTTGAACCGGGAATTAAATGACAAAACCATCAAAGAACAGAAGCATCAGAAAATCCTATAGTTCCCTGGACTCCAGAAGGCATCTGGTTCAAACCTTCAACCATCAGTTATCTTTTGTTTTCCCCAGAGGCACCGTATTGTCTTCATGCTTTTACTTTCAAACTCCGATTACAGAAAGTTCATTGTTGATGAAATATGTGCCAGGAAGAACCCATCTTAAATTTCAGATTCAAGCTTGATATTGAGAGATTTTTAGGGTGGAGGAAAGATTAAAAAATCCACAAAAACCACCACCAAAAAACTTTTCAAAGTTTTGCCCTAATGTAAAACCTTGCTATTTCCTTCCAAACCAGAGAAATAGTTTGTGGAGCAGAATTACTTCCTGAAGCTTAATGATGTAGCAACAATCCAAGTGCTTTCTGATATCGTCCTACAATAGCAGCAATGGATAATATTTTCTAATAGCTGTCAAATGTTTTCTTTCTTCTGTTCTATTAAGTGCAGTTTCCCTACCAGGATATAGAAAACATGCTCAACATCTTTCTTGCACCAGCAGCAGCAATGCTATTGAGAAGACATGCCTATCTACAGCCTCAGAAGACGAGAACATGTGTTTATGCAGGGGAGAAAACTCTTACCCTGATGATAATTTATAGATGTTTCAAATCAAGTGAATTTCACATAGCAGAATGTTGAAGCCGTTAGAAATAATGCATTTCTGTAAGTATTATAATCAGAAAAAAAATCAAACTTTTTTTATTATCCATTTAGACGTGCAAAGCAAAGGCCTAGCCATAGCTATACACTTAATTCAAATATTTAAACACTTGTTTAAGTGCTTGTTTAGCTGCAGCCTGAAAGAGTGGCTTCAGCTTCATGCTGAGAAAAAAGGTTTATTTTATTGCACTGCACACTTCTTGCTCTGAAGTTTTCCTAGGTGTTTGTACAAGCTTTTATAATAGAAAATACTGGCAGAACTAAAAAAAAATAGGAAGCAAAAACCCCGACATCAACAACCAAACAACCAAAACCCATACCAGCAGATGTACAGAATTTGATATTAACTGCAGTTTAGAGATTTAGTTGGAGAGAAAAATATGTGGCCTGAGTGGTCCTAGGCACAGACTCTACCCTGTGCAATAAACACTAATGAGCCCTTCAGTTGTGCAGCTTCAGTTTCATTATTTCACTATTTTAATAATCAGGGACATTTGTGGAGAAAGTTGCAATAAAAACCAGGGAACATAAAAATTTTGGGATACCTTTAGGTTATGCCTAAGTACATACAGGGAGATATATCTGAAACTTTAATTAAAATAGTATTAATTACTGAAGGAATAGCTGAATTACTGAGGGATAATGAACATGAAGTAACTGTTTTCAGATGGTCTAACTGGGGCAAATTACTCCCTAGAGAACTATATTGTAGTCACAAAATCAGAACATTACAGATGTTAACATATGAAAAAGGACAAATGAAGGTCTAGTTAACATTGTAACAGCTCATTTTCAGAACAGCAAAGAACAGACATTTAGGCAAACCTCATTGCTTAGTACCTTTATGAAGGTTAAGTAAAAGAAGAGGCCATTCAAACCCATCTTCTTTATATAACTTTCAGTGAAAGGATGTCTTAAAAATAACCCAGTGAAGTCAGAGAGAATGAGCACCTGAGCAGCGTCTCTGCTCCATCCTATCTATCTTCTTGCCGGTGTATGCAGTTGTATCACTGCTGCTGATTATGGGAAGAATCTGATCTTTATCCCATTGTATTATGAAAATGCATACTTGAGAGAAGGCAAAAATTCCCGTGACCAGAATGGATGTCTTCGTGCAGCTCTGTCAATGAAGTGCTGCCATAATATAAATAACCTTTTCAGTCCCGATTCCTAGGGCAGTGAAACTTATGTGACTGTACTGCCCCTTTCACTGTTTTTACCTTAACAACTGAGAAATTCTGCTGTTTAATTTTATCCAATGGACACAGGGTAGGGGACAGAAAAATTCTCAGAGATAATTAAGTTCCTGCAAGTTTCAGGAAAAAAACGGTTCCTGAAAGAGAAAGAAAACTCTAATTAGTGCTCCCACAGATGGGAAAGCAGGTAGGCTCATCTCCGGCTTGCAGCTACTGCCTGACTAATCTACACCCTGGAAATGGCAAACCAGCCAGCACACAGAGAGCTCCAGACAAGCACTGGAGAAAACAAGATTATTCACATAAGCTAAAGAATAAAGGACAGATATCAGCAGGAAAATGGCTTAATTACTATGTCTGAAAGACCTTGCATTAAAGCCACACCCCTCATTAATGACACTCTGTAGAATATGCAATTAAGCATCCAGTTTCCATATTGTGAAACTCCCAAGGATATCCACCCCTCCATATAAGATGCATTACAGACATACAGCAGCTAAGCTTCCCTTTGCAGTGATAAATCCTCCATATGCACAGTTCTTCCAACTCTACATCTATGGCTCATAAAACATCTCCAGGCCAAAACAGTCTCTTTAGTGTTGGTAAAACACCAGTGCTGGTTCTGAGTTAGCATTCTAAAAGCTAAATTGGACTCCCCTCCACTTCCCCACCACGTGCGTCTTTTTTTCCTTCCATCTTAGCAGGTTTCTAGCTTCGCCCCATCCCACAGTGTGATTCCTTTGATACTACACCTTTTTGGCTTAGAAAACACCATCAGCCCCTGTGCAATTTCTGTATTCTCTCTGCATTAAAATCTGGCAGGTACATCCTCCTTTTGACTTGCTATTTAGCACTGACAACAGAACAGCAACAAAGCTTCCTGCCCTCAAACCAAGCCCAGCATGACTGAAACCATTTAAATCTTGCAGTTGTTCAGAAAGTCTAATTCTGTCCTGAGCTGCTGCATATTAGCTGCAAAGCCTGAGCAGAGCCTGAATGGGCAGGGGTGACTTGCAAAGATCATCTCAGAAAAATACAGAATTTTTTTGAATAGAAAAGTTTGCAAATGCATCCCTGACAAAACTTGCTCTCTCTGTGTTAAAAAAAAATCCAAAGACCACAAGAAAAAACAAAAATTCCCATAAACTTTCAACAGAATTATCATTCAACTTCAAGTATCCTGGACACATTCACTGTGTATTGTTCTCCAAGAGTTAAAGTTTTCCAAAATAATTACTTTCTATTCATGCTCTATAATGCCCATTTTTTGGATTAGATTTGTAAGATTTTAGCCATAAAAATCTTCTTGTTAGGGAAAAATTATATCAGTGTTGAAATGGCACACTTGCAAACTGTTACGCGGTCTTTTGTAGCTTCATGTCTGCTCTGGACATGAAATTTTATGGATAATAGGAACTATTTCAGAGAAGCCAAATGTTTAGGGGCTCTCTATTTTTCAAAGAAACCCCAACAGCAACAAAAAGCCAAGAAAGAAGGATCATTCCTGCTTGTCCACAAAACTATGCTGAAGAGGCTTGAAGCTGAAAAAGACTCCTTGGCTCCTTTTTGTGGCTGTGCTGTTGGTAGAGATGTGAGAAAGTCCAGTGCAGTATCAGGTAACTCCACTAATATGGTATGGAAGGAAAAGAACAGCTTCCAAAATATTTCAGCAGTATCTCTGCACATGCATGGTAACACCGTTGTGTTCTGCTGACCTCTTCCAAGTCCAATGGAAAAAAGAGGGGTGTGTGTATTCATGGCAATACATGAGCCTACACAAACGTCACTGTATTTTATGTTGGAAAGTTTTGTAGGGATGCCTATGTTTGGTTCTTGGCTGGTTTATTATTTGAATATATTCCCCCTGGAAGGATACTTTTTTCTTTCCTTTCCTCGGTCAGAGCAGAAATGGACAGCACGTTGCAGCCATTCACGTTTGTATAATCATTTTTACACTGTCAAAACTGAGGCAGCTAAAATTGGGAATTTTGAGACATCGTAATGCTTTCACGGTCATATTTCCTGTATCCCTGCCTGCCCTACAGAGAGCAATAAAACCAGTAGCACTCTCACAGGGAAGGGCAGATCTCATTTCTCCAGTGCATGAGAAAAGTAAGAAAACTTGTCAGTACCTAAATACCAACTTTTTTGGGCAACATTAACTTCAAGTTTTGCAGTTGTATTTAGTTATCGTGGCCTGGGTGGGATATGGTATTGCTGAGGTATGTATGAATTGAAGTGACATAAAATGCAAGGCAGACTATGTTACTATTAAGAATATGCAATTTATAAGCTGCATTCTCTGATAACAAGTAGCTTACACAGGCATTAAATGCTATAATATGTAGCACTAGGCTATTTGAAGAATGACATCGCTTAGCCCAAAGAGAATAAACACAATTCATAGCCTAATATTTTACAGGCAAGCTAGGGCTTCTCAGTGGGACACTATTTCCTGAAAAATAAAACGTTCATTTGAGGTTATATATGTGCAGTTATAAGTGTGTGTGTATATATACATAACACAAGCACGACTACATGTGCACGGAGTCATGAAGATAAAAGAAACATAACTTCAAAACATAGTTAAGATTGCAATAATGGAAGTGAGGCCTAAATAAGCTGATGAAAAGTTTCTCAGATGATATACTCACATTATTCCTTATTGTCTCCACCAAATAAACCCATGGAGCATATAAGATGTTTGGAAGAAAACTGTTCACATCAGGACACAGTGGAATTTGGGGACAGTCTTTAATAAGCACTGTCTTGTCCTGTCATTTATGTATTGCTTCTGCTCCAAGTATAGGACCATTTTACACTGGAAATATATCAGCACATAACTAAGGTAAACTTATAAAAGGAATGGTCTAACACTTTCTATTACAGAACTGCCAGAGACAAGAGGTAAAGTATTAATACGATACAAAGAGTAAATATTAAAGAGACAGAGAAAACAGCTTGAGGAATAGATTGGAGAGTGCTTTGTAAAATATGCTGTCAGAAGAGGTTGCAGACAGTTTCTTTGAAGCTAATGTGCTCAAGTTTCCCGGGGCTGGTGCAGCCTAAGGCTGGAGCATCATGTGAATGAGACATATTTCTGTCTAATCCTGCTGAAGACAGATAATTCTGCCAATTGAGACTGTGCGGGCCTGACAGCCAACAGCACCAGCTTTGTGATAGCACGAGATTGATGCTGAAATACCAGAAATGCAAAAGCGCTTTTTGACAGCAAGAATCCAACACGTTAGAAAAGAAATTGGAGACAAGATATTTTCCAGTCAAACAAGATGTCTGTTAATGGATAAACATTAAATCTACCTGGCTAGCAAAGTTCAATATTAATTTGATTGCTGATATTTTATACTTTCTCCTTTCAGAGGTATGGTAAAATTTAGAGAAACAAGAATGAGACTTCAGCATTTCTCATGCTTCTCAGCAAGACAGCTGAGAAACTCTGTCATTTCTCCCTTGTCAGGGAACTTGAAATACAAATTTAAATAATATTTGTCAAAATTTTCTAGCATTCAGTGTATTTAGTGTTCTCAGAGCTATCTTTCACGCTTGCTTTATTCATTGAGGTTTGGAATAGATTTAGATAGCTTTGTACAATCTTATCATAATCCTCTCCTTTTATCCTCATTTCCTCCACAGCTCTGTATCAATGACTAGGTTTGACATCCACGACTGTCTCAGAAAAAACAAAGCTCCCATCCACTCAGGATGATAATTCACCACAAACAAAAGAAAGGGTTAGATCTGCTGACCAGTTTTTTCTTGTCCTGGAAGCAGAGGGGAGGAAAAACGGAAGGGAGTGAGGCCACTTTACAGGAGAAATGATTAATAATTGAAGTTAACCAAAGCTTGGCTCCAAAACTAAAGATGTCCACATAATCATTGGTTTATAAAATGGATAATATGGCATAGTTTATTTACAACAGCAAAATTCAATCAAATAACCAGGAGGTCCTTCCAGTGTTATACCAAGATTCTCAAAAATATCAAACTGACCCAAAAAATCTAACAATTTTCAGAAATTTCAAATACTTCTGAAGAACAGCACAAATCATAAATTTGAAGAAAACCAACCCCAAACACTAAATCAATGGGCATTAAGAAATTAGCACTTGTGCACCCTGCTCTGCTACTCCCAAGTTTCAGAGCTCTAAACTGAGTTCTGCTTTTGAGGATCATTTCACTTGGATCAGAAATTACTTTGTGCTGGAACTATTAAACAACTTAACTTTTATTAATATGAGAATTTCACATGGACTTATATCCAAATCTGATTAAACAGCATCTCCTCACGATTAAAGAGTAGGCAGGAGTCTTCTTCTATGACAACAAAACTCCCAAAAAGCAGAAAATCTTTAATTTCAATCTCTCTCCTGTACACTACATTGTTCACTTTATTAAAAAAAAAAAAAAAGAAAAACCAGCATGCAAAACTGGACTACACTTGAAATTGTAATTATATTCCAGTGTTGTCTGACAGAAACAAATATGATTTTGAGCTAATACATTAAAAATGGAATAAGGGAAAGTCAGAAAATGGAATTGTGTTAATAAAAACAACTGCACCAGAAAGAATTTGATATTATCTTATAATTTCATACTTTAAGACTCTTTTACAGAAAACCTCGAGAAATAAGCACTGGAAATTCAATTCTAAGCCAAATTTTACTGCTTGCTGTTAGCACACTTTTGCTGGCAGTGAAACCCACTAGAGCAGGATTTCCAGAAAATATAAATTGTTTATCTTTTTAAGAAACCAGAAAAAAAAAAAAAAGGAAATATGAAAAGAGATTTTTAAACCACCTGTTACAAAGAAGGAGAAATGGAAAACTAATTTGCTCCCAAAGCATACGAAGTGAGGCACCTTGAACACTGCAGAGTTTGCCGTGCTTGGAACCAAACCGTGTCCCTACAGTGGTTTTATTTATCTCCAGGCACAACTGCAGGTGGACTCTGCCTGCACGTGGAAGTGAGGAGCTGGGTACCAAAGTCTCTTCCTGGGGGTTTGGAGGTGGGAGCCCTTACACAGACCAGCATTACCTGCTCCAGTGATTTCAAAACACGTAAATGTCAGCACTCACAGAAAACCTGCCTTCAATCATGCTTAGACAGAAATGAGCCTGGGCGTACACATCTCATCTTGGGGAGGAAATATTGGCTTATTTAAATTACTATCATAGCACACATATGCTGTATACTTAAAGGAAGAAAGCCTCATTTCCAGCATCCTCAAGGATTAAGAGAATTCAAAAAAGAACTGCAAGTGTCCTTGAAAGTCTGGTGGTGGCTGTGAGGGAGGTATATAAAAGGAAGCTTAAAGGAAAGTATTATGCACACACCAAATAAAAATAATTAAATAAGGCAGTGATTTGTTAGTAACTTCTAGAAATTACTTTAAAGAAGCAAATACTAAGAGCTGATTATCAAATTCACAATGTCTTTGGCTTCATAAAAATCAAAATGAACAAGAGATAGCAGAGATTTCTTTTCAGGGTCAATGCTACTCCTTTCTCTAAATTAAAACCCAAAATATGCTGTTTTATCCTTAAGCCTTGCACATATACTTGCAAACTGCATTCACTGGCCATGCACACACCACCATATATGGTATTTTTAATTTTTATTGTTAAGTGGTTCCCTTAAAGCATTTAGATATTATCATGTCCATTATTAAATGTTTGCCACACATTAGCATACCAGTATTTCTGAAAACACCCCATTACTGAAATAACAATAAGGTTACTTGTTGATTAAATGTCTTTTTTTATCCAGATTTCAAACTCCAAAGCAAAGACATGATGAACAAGATCAGCTGCTAATACTTCATTGACAAGAGCATGTGACCTCAAATGTTTTATGGCAAGCCAAGAAATATTTTATCAATATATCCACATTATAAAAAAACCTGACAAACCAAACCGAGGCACAAACAAAAAAACCAAAACAAAAACAGACAAACAAGACAACAAAAAAATCCCCCCAGAAACCCCTGAAAAAACAAAATATACCTGAAAAGAATATTCTGGGAAGAGCACAACTAAGGTATGCAGAAGGTAAGGGAGGGTAAAGTCATTGTGAAGGGTTAGGAGCAAGCCACGAAGCAAACATACTTTTTGAGGATAAATTAGACAAGACATGAGGATGAAACAGGCATTAGGTACCACAAATTTATGGATATGAGATCCCCAATATTAAAACATGTTCTCTTTGTATCACTCTAATTAGTTTTGAAAGCAAAAAGCTTCCAATGGATGCAATAAATTGCAGTGCACAGACACTGGCTTTTAATTATAATTACCTTGTATAGGTCACATCCCTTTATTTAATGATTAAGTAGTTCAATTTGATACCATTGTGCTGTTTACCAAATCAAAATCACTGAAGTGTGCTCATGCAAAGCTGTTTGCAATGTTATTTACTAGCATTTTTTATTTCCTACTTCTCCCTGTAACAAATTCTTAGCTTTTAACTGGTTGGGGAATATGAGTAGTTATTTGAACTAGAGCCAAGGGGATTCAGGTCTCCATAGTCACTGAAAAGATCTTTACTGAGGAACATTTTCTATTTTGCTAATAGTATTCCAGAAATTAAAATAATATTCCAGAAATAAAACTTACTTAAATGACTGAACTGATCTGGGTTCCTACATTTTGAAAAGTCTTTTTATAGTCAGTGAAGATTTTAGATATGGCCTCTCTAATATCTTCTTACTGATCTCAAATAGTTAGGAGAAGTTTATATGGATTATTATGAAAAATTCATTGCTGCAAATATCAGTGTCTCATGGTAAGTTACAAAACAAACAAAACCACATATTTAAAATTAAGTATATAAAGCAAAGTCAAGCTCATTCACATCTTCATTTGAAAAAGATTTGGGATGCATTCCATTTTTACACGTACCCACATTTTTATATTTTAGGGAGATTCTTGCTGCAGCGGGCAGCTTTGCCTTATTATCTATAACTTATTAACTTATAAACCTTTTTTTGGAAGAGAAGAATGAAATAATTTAATACTGCAAGTCATAAGGAGAACAGTAGCAGACTAGCAATGGAACATGTGGCAGGGATTTACTATGCCCCAGGTTTCAGTTAACTCCCAGAGCTGTGGGTAATAGCCTACATTAGATCTGTGTGGACTATGGATACACAAAGCCAACTTCCCAACGAGCTCTCCCCTCCACGGAGTGTGGCAGGTGATTTCACAACGTGTGTTCAAAGCACGAGCCCTTATTGAGGACACAATATCACAACAAGAACCTTGTAAAGACAGAATATGTCATAACTTTAGTGAAGCAAATGCCATAAAATGTTTTTGCAATACTAGCGGCCAGCCTGTGTGTTAACAAGAGGAAATCAATTTGTTGCTATCCCAAATATTAAACACAAAGATAGGCCTAGAGTTGGATAATCAGGTGCATTTTAATATTTTCTGCATTTTGTGAAATAGTTCTCCAAAAACCAAAGGCAGGGTGTATAAGTTGGAAAAATATTCATCAAAAAATGAAATAAAATCTGTAAAGAAAAACAGACAGAATACCCAAAGCTTGCTTTATTGACTTTTGCACACCATGTAAAATTTTATCCCTATGCATATTCTTTTTAAATTGAAAAGGGAATTGTTTCCTATGGTCACCTGTTTTTACACTTTCTTCATTAATTATGCTGTTATGCCTTAAATCTAAGATGCCTTTCCTCCTTTTGTTTCTTCTTGTCTACCCTCTACATTTTCTTTTGTTTAAATCCCTTTTCTGAAGGAAAAGTACAGGAACAAAATGAACCTAACCCTTTTTCCATAAGCTTATAGCCCTTTTTATTTTCACTATTCATTTCATTCTGATTTATTCTTAATTCTCCTCCAGTCTCTCACCTATTCTGCGAGTGTATCCTTCTATACCTTTTTCTCCTTCTCTCACCCTCCTCATCAGTTCCTTGAGTTATTTTTTTCTTCTTACTACCACTGTTGCCTTAAATACGTACACATCCAGGTTTCCTCTTGCCACACGGCCCCAGGAACCGGAGCGTTCCCTTGCTCAGTGCCAGGGCTTCCCTCTCATTTACATTTACACCAAACTAGAGGGTGACAGCTGGTGGGTCTAAAAGCCACTCCACAAACCCTCCTTACACTCCTGCACTGGAAGGCAACAGCAGCTGCTGGTTTTTTCTTTCCAGAGGTTGAAGGAATGGAAACTACAGAGCCGTTCAGTCATCACAAGAAAGCCACCTTATTATTTTCCTTAGCTGAGGAAGGAAGCTGTCCTTCTTCTGAGGAGAACTCGTTACCAAGGACAAGTCAGGTAAGAAAACCAAAGTTGATGTTCCCTCCCTCCCAATGAGAAAGCAAAGCATCCATTAAGAGAACCACTGTAAAGTGTGAGCTTTTCACACAACACTTGTGCTTGCGCCAGCTGGCTGGAGGAGGAGGTTGGTATCTCTAAAAATGAAATTGCTATTATGACAGGGAAAGAAACAAGATTAGACTACAGAATATTCCAAACAGCCATTTTTTCAAAAGGGCCTGATTTCCCTAGCTTAAAATAAATTAAAAATAAAATAAAGAAAAAAAGGAACTTTCTCCAAAAGCTACTTGCACATCAACACCCTTTACAAGAAAACTGCAATCTCAAAAATATCTAACACAGTCCTCCCTAGCTTTGTTTGTTCAGAAGGAAGAAGGTTGTAGAAACGAGAAAGCAAAGCTGGCCTTTAAGTGATTTAAAAACCCAAACCCTCACATTATTTCTTTCATTGTTGCAATCAGAGTAGTGGTTTTTGTTTGTGTGGGGAATTTTTTTTAAAGTTATGAAGCAACATCTACATGTAGAAGTACATGAAACAGCCCCAGATACCCTCTGTACACACAACATGTCCCTGAAGCAAGGGGCAATTCAGAGCATGGGGTACCAGCCTGAGGCAGCCTGCCAGCCCTGAGAGTCTAAAATATTTTTTGTGCATCTGTTTAAACTTCCTCAGGTTCCCCTGGAAAATCCCAGTCTGGATGGTAATTCCAGTCATCTAATTAAACTTCTAGCTAAGAAATCTGTTATGGGACCAAATGATTCAATTCCACAATTCAAAAACATAGAAAACTTAGTTTTACATTAAGCTGTTGAGTCTTCCAAAAATACAGAACTTAGGCACATTTTGTCAAAATTCTCCACAAGCATTTTGAGAAGAACTAATATTTAATATTTTTCAGACAGGTGCCTTCATGATATGAATATATATTCTCTCAAGTTTAATGGCCACATTTTTGTTTGGTGAATCCAATTATATTAAGTGAGGAAGGTAAAATGCAAACTTTGACTTCCCCACAGTCAGTGAAGGGTGGCAGCTCAGCAAGTTGTTAACAAAACAGCAAGTGTGTAATGATTATAATAAAGAGAAATCTCGATGTGAAACTCTCCTCCAGTCTCACAAAGACTCCTCATTTCTCACCAGGATGAACTGGGGACCATTTCAAGTAGAGCTCATGCATGAAAGAAGGAAAGACCCTAAGGCAGACGCCATGGGTGTGTGAGATGCAGGCTCATTTCTACCCATCAGATAATCTGTTGAGATTGAGGATTTAGAGGATCGATCCCTACCAGAACCAATATATAATTCCTGCAGCATAGACTTGATTTGAAGAACTCCGCATTTCTGGGAAAGAACAGAGAGAACTTTCAAAAGTTCTGCAAGAGCTTTATTAATTCTTGTGATTGCCAGAGACTTTTCCTTCCCAGTTGTAGTTATATGAACTTCGATAACAGTAAATCATGGATCTTGAATCAAAATACTGAACAGAGATGCTCATGACAATACAGCACCAGATGGTTCTATTTCAGAACCGTGTTGGAAGGGATCTAGTAGTAATTACTAAGAGAATTATTATAAGATATACATTATGATTGTAGTCTAAAATAACTTTCTGACTTCCAACAAGAGATTTAGGCACTATTGAGTTGGATTACCCATCCCATACTAAATTGTCAAATTTTTTTTTAACCCATTTACACTTTTTTGCTTCACTGTGACACAGGATCGGCTCCACCACTGGAACATTGACCTCCACGACACCACGTCTTAGAAGAAAGTTTGCTACAAAGTGTGGCCCAGTAGACTGAATCAGCAGACCTTAAGATCAGAACATATCCTCTGTCAGAAATAAGCCGTTCTGCCAGAGTTCCATGAAAGTACTACAAAGAGAGGAGATCAGCGATTTCTGTCTTTAAGAAGAAATCAACTTATTAACTGCTAAGTGTGATTTGAAAACACAGGAGAGGGTATTCTGCACTTATAAATGTAATTTATTGGCACTTCTTCAAGTTATTTTCCGTACTTTTATCCTTCAGGTAACAGGATCAATCATACGAGAACACTCCCTTTATGTAAAATTTGCGTGTGGAAAAAATACAAACTGCTTCAGAAAGATACCTTCCACGTAAGCAAGGGTAGTTTCAAGAAGCAACAGAAATATTTACAGACTAATTTTCTAGAGCTGCACAGTCTAATTTCTATGCAGTCTTTATAAGGATAAATATTGAACACAGCTTTTCTGTTCAGAGACATTATTTATTACCTCCATTCTAATTTAAACTCTGATTTTTAGGATCAGCCCCTACTGACCACGCTCTTCAATGACCACAGCTTGCTAAGTAACTTTAAAAGGAATCTGGAAACCAGCCTCACAAAAACTAGTTGCTTTAATTCCATGTCTATAGAACTCTAAGACTGCCTAAGACATGAAGGGCCTGATCCAACATACATTTTTAATCAGTCTGATAGGAGCTGCACAACCTACCCAGAAGGTTAACTACCTGAAGCTGTGAAATAGAATATTTGAAGTATGTCTCTAAAAATATTCAAGAGGCCTTTGACAAAATTCTTTTAAGCCTGTCAAGAGCATTTCCGGTAAGTACAATAATAACATAGGGAAAAAAATTAACCAGGCTTTAATATATTAAAATTATATGAAATAAACAAATGGCTCAAAACTATTGACCCCATCCCTTTTTTCCTAAGGTATGATTTATTCCTCTTGACTATAGTCAATGTTGGATCAATGCAGTTTTATCCCCTTGCTTACATCACCATTATAACTAATCTTTGTTTCAGTTTACATAAATGTCCTCCAAAGATCAGGGGGAAAAAGTCCCTGTAATAAAAAGGAAACTGATACACTGCATCAGCAACAAAACCAGAGAATAATGAGACAATCAATAGGTTTATAGACAGATGGCAGAAGGGAAGGAAGAGAATAAAAATAACCATGCCATGCAATCCAGAAAAGATTTAATGATTTGTTTTGAATAAACTAAGCCAATTACACTGCACTGGAAAAAAGAACTTTTGTAGTATCATTTCTGATACCTCTTCTGGAATTTCCATCCCTGAGCTACATCCATATACATACTGCAAATCTATCTAGAAGAAAATGTGCTGGTGAATAAACTTTGTATATGCAAAATTTAGATTGGTTTCCTCCACATTTCCAAAATGTATGTGCTACTGATAAGTTTGCAGGTTTCTATCAGGAGCATAAAATATACTTTTCATGACAGGAAGGAGTCAGTTTCTCATTATCCCCTTTTCCTTTATTGAAATCCCATTTAGAATATTTGCACCAACCTTCGATTGAAACATAAGACTGCACTTACAGTCCTCAAATGACAGCAGGTTTCTCATTCCTCATTCTATAACTCAAATGTGGCCACGTACATTTTTACCAGTGAAAAACACCAAAAAAAAGACATCTAGTCAGAAAGAGGAGATTGCATTGCATTGGATGATTGTTCTGATGAGCTAGTCAAGACAAAAATGTTTACATTAACATGAATTTTCTTCAGTAATCCATTTCTCAGCTAAAATTCTAGGTATTGTTTACTTCTACCTAGATAATTAGGATATTAATTTGGATTATGTCCTATACGTTTTGTATATTCCACATTCTATTCTGTTTAATTCCTTACAGCTTCTATTTTTCCAGCTGAAGGCCTTTTAATACATCTAGTTGAAAAAAAAAAAAAAGAAAAAAGGATTTGCTACATTAATGCTTCTCATGCACCTGGCAGGAAAATAAGTGAATGGGGTTTTGATACATTTGACTTATTTGAGCTATTTGCAAGCTTTTATTCCCCTTATTCCTGGCATTATTATCCATTTTAAATCACTACCATATCCAAACAGTTCTTGCCAGATTAAAAATCAATTTCTTTCCAGAAAAAAAATGACCAGTTTTCACAAATAGCCTTACTGAAACCTCCAAACTGAGTTACGAGTTTGCAGGCTAAGATTATGCCTCACTCTTTTCAGCCTCTTTCCAACAATGCTGCTCAGAGTGCTTTCCAATGGCAGGTTTGTTTTACTTTTTTCCCCATGTTTGGTTGGGGTGTTTGTTTGTTTGTTGTTTCCTTGGGTTTTTTAAAAACCCTTAACAATTTCCAGATAGCATCACCGAGTTAGAGCTACACAGACATGTTTTAATTTTGGCAGAGCTCTCTGATTTGTTCTAGCCCCAATGGAAAATCTTGAGTTGCAAGGTGATGCAATTTTTCTTTTCCCAGTAGGACATGTCCCTGCTATTTTTCTCCAAACTGAAAGTTACCTAGACCCCCGTTCCTACATCTGAAGTATTATGGAAAGGATCATAGAAATTACTGATGCACAAAAAATACCTTATGGAAAATACTCCTCAGAAAAAGTAATATAATTTATTTATCATACAGGGGTTTTTTTCCATCGATAACAACTGCAGAAATTTGTTTCTATTGTGATTTTGACAGGTTATGGGATGGGATGCAACAGCCATCCCTGTTTTTCTGTAGGAGCAGAATAAAGTATGAGCACCCAAAGACGGGGATTGTTTTGGGCTTTACCATCCACTGAAAGCCAGGTCAGGTGATGCAGCAGAATCCCTCCCAAACACTGTGGTTTGGGGGACACAGGGGGGTCTGCCAAGCCCCCCATCGTGCTGGTGTGCTCCACATCTCCCTGCTAAGCAGCATCAGAGTGCAGCCAACCAAACAAGCTCTTCTGGAAAGCGTTAGTGGCATCATAAGCGTCTTTGATCTATGGGCAATCACTGGCCTGGAGGCTGCAGTGTGCTAAGTATGCTCCTCAGTCAGTCAGGCTAAATAAAAAGCCTGAAACAAAACAATTAAGCTTCTTTATGAAGTGAGATAAAGAAAATAATAGATGCTACCGTTAAAGATAGAGCTACATGGCAATACCAGAGCAAGAGCTGACTGGGAGAGAGAAAAGCACCGCTTCCCAAGCGACTAACTCCGCATCCAGGAGTGGGCACATTGGTGTGTTTGAACTGGAAACACCAGGAAAAGAGCAGGAATCCAAGGAGAAAGCTCCAACACAAGAAAATACATTTAAAAGCATGAACTGTGGAAAAAAATCTGGTAGTGCCAGTTGCTTTTGTTTGTTTTTTTCAAATGGAAAACACACAGAGCCATGGTTAGATATTGATTGTTTCAGGGATTTCCAAACCTGCATTTCCTGAGTGCTAACAACACCCAGCCATGGCTGATGCTAGGGAAGGGGAAGGTGATGCTCAGTATTTATTATGTGTTATTTATTGCTGGCAGCAGGCGCAGCCCTGCACCCCATGACACAAATCAGGTGTTCTTATCCACCCCTTCCAACTGTACTCAGCAAGCAACTTCCTCCCCAAGAGTGCAGCCTTACTCAGCAATGCCTCACTCGGGAATCACCCATTCAAACACTTTTTTTGCTTCCATTTCCTTAGATTATGATCTATTTCCAGCTCTATAACCACTTCTAATCCAGATGTGCACTGTCTTGGCTATAAAGTACTGACCCTTCATCTGTGCACAGGTGCTTACAGAAATAAGAAGCCAGCTGCTGACTCCCTGCAGAAGCTGTGCCATTCAGAAACTGAAAATACATCCCAACATCCCCCTACCTGCTGTCTAAAAAGGTATCATATGTTAGCAGCATGAAAATTGCATCAAGTCCATTTCAAATTCCTTATACTTTTCAGCCAGCTGTGAATAACAAAGCATGCATAGTTGCACATGGATCAGTATAAGGTTCTTTTCCTCCTCGCATTCAGGCTCAGTAGCACTTTCAACACCACCTTCGCTTGTTTATTCTGCATTAGTCACAATCAGATAAACTGCTTAGGCTCCCCTTTAATAGGATTCTCATACAAAGCACTTCTTAAAAATCTTTTTCTGGCCGTGGGCTGCTCAGATGCAATTACAGCTTAGCTCCCAAATTTACTTCTGCGAATTTAGTAAGGTCCCGATTTTGAAAGGAATCTTATTTAGGGGTTTGAAAGCTTGATGAATTTGATATTTAAAGCCAAATTACATACTACTCAGAGATGCCTCTACTGAAGTTTTCTTGCAGCATTCTGTAATTCGGCACTTAAACAGAGCCAAAGCACCTCCAGCAGGTCTTCCACTGTGGAATTTGTAGCTCACCAACTGAAACGCCAAGTACCTTTATGATACTTAAGATCACGGTACTTTAGTGAGTCCAGCTCAAATGAGACCAGTCAGGTTATTCTACTTCTTCAGCAGGGAAACGTATTGTGAAGCAGCAAGGTCACAGCTCGGGAGACCGTATCGCAGAATTGCAACCAGGCCTATTAATAGGAGCAATGTAAGTTCACTGTAATTTACTCTTACACAAAGCTGGTAATCTTAGTGACAGAATTAGGAAACTTTCCATTACCATTACTGTAATATTTACAAAGAGTGTGTATATAGATATCTATAGATATAAAAAAAGAAATCTACAGAGATTACTGCTGTTAGAACTGGAGGTTTGAAGGTTTTGTTTGCTGCTCTTTATTTTTTTGTGTGTGCGTTTTGTTTCAGTTTAAATCCTTTTTCCTCCTCCGTCAGATCTTCTACCATCCTGTTACCAAGAGAATACAGAATATGGGAAACAGAGTTTGGTTAATTCCAGTACAAAACACTAGTGAAGTAGTGAGTCAATGACATTTCTCTATAGTAAAATACCACTTGAGAAATAAAATATTGCAGTCTAAGCTGGAAGGGACAGGAGAAGATGTTTAATTGCTTCCTACTTTAACTTATCATAACTCTCACTGAAAATTATTTGGATATGTATAAAAAATTAAGGAAGGATTACAATAGGATCCTACCTGCCACAAAAGCTCTACTCCCACTGGTAATAACATAATTGTCATGTCTCTTGTAATATTCTCTACGAATGTGGCTGTGTGTCAGCGGGTCAAATAGGTTTATGCCTTCCTTAATTTGGTTCTTCTCTGTGACACTGCCATTCTAAGATTAGCACTTTGATAAAAGAACTACGGATCTTTGTCTGACAGCAGGAGTGGAATCTCAGTGAACTGCCCCATACCTGTGTAAGTAAGCACAACTAAATTAGCAATACAGGTGCACATCTGAGGGTTAGCGGAGAAATATTTAAGAACGCACACCTCAAACACCAAATTGTGTAGGGAACCATTTCTTAGTGTTCCCAGAAAGCAGTCAAGCTACTGACAATCTGCCCAGCTAGAATTATTGCTTTTCTATAAAATACACTATTCCCCCCTCTGGCTTTTGACAGTACATTAAAGGGAAAGAGCACCTGCCTTTTGTGTATGTATTATGACTGCAGGTCAGCAGGTTCAAAGAGCATAATATACTGAAAATTTGTCATCTTCCAGATTAATGAATTTATATGTACTGGTGGCATGGTAAGAAGCAGACCTTTTGGGCAGCTGAAAGATTTCACAAGGCATATTATGACCCAACTTGAAAATATCAACCCATAAGCCTGGGGGAAAATATCCTAAAGTTTCTGCCATCACCTACTGTGAGGGATGTGCATCTACTTTCTAGGGGAAAACTTCCTATTAGAATTTTAATTTTATAGAAAGAAATTAAATACAACATTTAGAGCTATGGAAAAACACCATATATCTTCTGTTCATACAGATATATATCCAACTGTTGACTAAATACTAAAAAGTAACTCAGATGGGAACTGCATAATTGATTTCTTTTTTTCCTATGGGACAAAGCAGAGTTATAAAAATAATTGCTTTCAAATGGTTTGCTGAAATTATTCCTGCTGTAGTTACATTATGTCTAGTACAGAAAAAGCCTCTTGGGTTTAATCGAAACCTCACTGAATGTTATTAAATCATATCTATACAATTAATGTTTCTTTCTGCACATGCTATGCAGCCTAAATTCTGTCAACAGCCAAAGAAGTCGTTCCACGTGCAGCATTATTTGTGGATACCCCATGGAATCTATCAGGCAGAAAGAATTATACTTACACTACAAGAACAAGAGCACTGAGTTAATGATACGAGGAGACCAACCATGTGGTACCTCCAGGTTTTTGGTGTAGGCCACATTTTTTCATGGTTTCAGCAAGTGCTTTAACCATCACTTGGCAAAAGCTGTCTCTGACCACAGTTTGGGCACAGCACCAGTGCAACGAAACTTGACACTGAGAACAAGCTGGGAGTTAAAGCCTCAGTTATGAGGCCGAATTCATTCTGAAGCTTGCAAATATTTGCTCTAAGCTACAGTGTGTGACATTAAAGTGTCCAATATACAAAGACTAAAGGAATATATGACTGAAGGGAACCTGTGGAAAAAAGTCACCACAAAATATATTATTTGATACTGCTGGAGACACAGACAAACATGCTGGTAACATGGGTTTAAGGATTTTTCTGTTTCACAGATCCATAGAAGAGACTGTCTGACTGTAAGAATGAACGTGTGATTAAATTTCCAGAATTCAGAAGTTTCACTGAGCACAATACACGTTTATTTTATGACATTTTGTCAAAAAACCCCATAATATATATTAAATATAATGGGTTACCTCTCAACTGATCTGCTTTTTGAAAAACAAGAATCTTTATTCATTCATTTAACATGAATGACGTGTTTTTTCATAACATATTTTACTTAACAGCTTCAGTTAGAAGATCTGCAACTGTAAATGCTCTCTGACACAGCTAAAGGTTGGCTTTGTTAATATAATAATGTTTTTAATGCTAAATATTTTTAATATGTTTCATAAAGTGTAACCAAAAAAGGGCTAGCACAAAGTGTGCCACCACCAATGAGTGTGCTGGGACAATGTTGTTCCTCCCATTCCCCTCTGACTATTTTGTTTTCTCATAGAAATTTTAAAATGTCTCCTTCTGTCCCCTGAGGCCTTATTACAACCAGACACCTCTCACACAGCTGTGTTTCCTGAAGGTGCCACAACCTTGTTCATTAACGAAATGCGTAATTTACACTATGTATTTGATAATTCTGATAAATTAAAAAAAAAATTAATTTCTTAGTCATATTCCTTGCTATTAACTTTCAAAAGAACATTTTGCACTTCTGGCTGAATATCACAGATTTCTATTACAGTTGTAGAGGTCCTGAACAATAACCATGTTCTTATTTACAATTGTCACCTTTCCCCTGAAAAGCAGATGCATTTCCTGTTGGATTCTATGCCCTAGAAAGAAATGGTGGAGAAAGTCCCAGGTAGATATGGGAGTGCAGCCCAAGCAACCTCCAGAAATCAACAGGAATTTCTGCCATAGGGAGATTGTGATCAATAGGTATCTAATTTAATTGTGATTTAAATGGATGCTCTAGAAATCTATTAGTATTCCCTTTTCAAAGATGCCTATGGTCCAGTAAATTTAATTTTAAATATATTTTGATAATTCCTTTCCCCAAAACAGAGATCTTGTGCAAGTGGTTTTAAGTGCATGAAGAAAAATCAGTTTGTGTTGCAAGCTGCTTTTGAACAATGATGAGTCTGTTCTGCTCCAGTCCACTTTGCTACATTAAAATAAAAAAGTGACTGAAATCAAAGATTCCATTGACAAACTTCCAGCTATCAGTGTCTTCCATTGTTTTCATTTCTGTGTTTTCCTACAACAGCTCCTGAAATTGTTGCATTGATGGTGCATAGGAGGGATATGCAGAGATAAAAGAGTTCCTACACAGATAAAAACACCATGACAGGAAGAATGAAAGCTGATATTGGCTCTCAAGGCACTACAGGAAGCAGAACACACGTTTGGCCTATGAAATAACAGGTGCTGGTTGTGCAATAGTTTTTGAGAACACCCCAATGTGCTGACCAACATTTAACTGATTTCGGGTCCGTGCCACTGAACTCATGAGACAGCAGCAGCAGCAGCTTTAGACATTGGTGCTCACGAGATGATGACTAGATAAGGTGAACACGTACCTGCCCTCATTATATTCTGCAACCCATACACTTTATAAGTTATTTTAGGGGCTACTTAGGCAATGTTCACATTTTATTTCACTGTCTTCTTAGGAAGTGTTTTCCAACTAAGAATAATAAGCAATACATTTCTCCAATAAAATCCAAATTCAAAGTTGTTACAAACAAGTTATAAATAATTTTTTTTCTTTTATCTGCAAGAACTTGCTTACTTCTGGCTTCATTGAAAAACTCAATCTCTAACATCTACGTCGCCTGCAAGTGTGGGTACATTTGTTTAAATGCAGAAGTAGTGAAGAATTAATAACAGCTTCAAAAGTAAAAGACGGTAAAGATTAAATGTGCAGCAGCAGACTCATTAAACCAAGCTCACCCAAAAAAATGAATGCACTGTGTCAATGAGTACATAACTGTGCCAATTTTATTAGACCTTTTGAAGTTTCTTTTACTTTTTTCCTGGGAAAATTTAGAGTTCCACATGGCAGGCATTTCAGGTAGATAATCAATAGGCTAATCTAAAATTTTGCACACATGGACTGAACACAGCAATCAGTCAGCCACCTGAATCGCTGCATTATCTTATCAGCTCATACTTTCCTCCAATTAGGAATGTATGAACCTCATCACATTTCCATTAAACAATTAAGCCATAAGAATTGTAGCTATAGAAACACTGCCAATTTATTTCCTTCCTTATTTAATGTTCTTGTCTTATTACTTAATCATCCTGGAAAATTATACATAGGCCACGAATCACTCGGTTCAGTGAAATGATGTATGAGCTGTAGGTGTCGCCCTGGATAAATATAATCTCTGGCTCTGGTCAAGGAGTATTTTTCCACCTGTGTGCTAGATGAATTAAAACGGTGAGCTTTTAACTGATAATTGCAAAATAGACTTTTTAAAAAAATCTATAATTCTGAGAATTTGTTCTTACATAGTCTTATTTTTCTTCACATGCTGCCACGCACACAAAAGAATTTTCTGCAGTAGTGAAGGCTTTCCATGGAAACCGTCCACTGAGCAAAAAAACAGTTCTGCAAATTCTACCCAGTTTACTTTGTTCCTAAATAACTTGATACGGCACTAATTAGTCTGAGAGTCCAAAAAATAATTTCACTTTCTTAAGAAGACTTGGTGCAATACCAAAAATCATTTGATATGACTGCAACCATTTTCTTGGCAATGTCTATTGTTATATAACTTATTTTGAGGAAACCAAGAAACAGTAATTTACATTTCCACAGAATACTTGAAAACTGACAAGAAAAAATTCTAAAGAAGTGTTCTAAAATGTTAAACACATCCAATTTACCAGTTTTTTGTTCTATAAAGACAGAGCTACAACATATTGCTTATTTCAAAGAACAATTTAGATGCTTGCTACAGACATTTATTCTATTTTGATAATTCTAATTATGCTTAAAAAACAACCATTGAAGTCCTTTGCTCAAAGTAGTTATTGTTTTCCCACATTCAGTTTTAAAAAGAAGCTTTAATCAAAGGAGGCCAATAGCACTGGAAAAACACTGTCAGAGGGGCACGAGCCCTTTAGGTTTGAACTGTTTCCCACAGTGCCACAGCAAAACATACATCAAGAAAAATACACTTAGAGAAACTGATGCTACATTTTTTATACTGTTAGACTGTAAATTCTGCTGAAAACCAGAACTCACAAGCAAGAAGTATTTGAAGAAAAGTGATACATCTGGAAAAGCAAAGTCACATTAATAGCACTTTGTAAGACTGCCATGCAATACACTGCAATCAAGAGGTACATTAAGGTTTTAGGGGACTTACTCTAAAAAATAAGATTTTTGGCAACTCCTTGGAGGCCGTATACTTCAGAAGTCACAGCACTATTTTCACACAGCTTTGGTGTGCAATTCACCTCATTTCATTTCAAGCCACTTTGCAGAGAGAACAGATGAAATATGAATTTGTTGCTAAAATGGTTCTTAAAAGTAAGGATTCCCATGATAAATAAGTACTATCAGACTGGAAGCTTAGATACTCCTACAGAACTCAGTGCTTTCTGCCTCTTTCCAAGAGCACAGGGGCCCAGCTCATCCAGCAGACTGGGTACTACTGAGCTAACGAGTTTGTTGTTGCAATAAGAAAGATACAGACTGAGAAGCCTTTGCTACTTTCAAACGCTGTTCTTAGTCTTCATTCTACCTCTACCTCTGGTACATGTCTGGACATAAATAACACAGATTCAGCCTCAGACTTCCTGTGACCTTAACGTTGCAACGACTTAAAACAGATTAGGACCTGATCCGGAGCTAGGCACTTGCAGCCTATCTGCATTGCAAAGCACAAGTTCAGCTGAACCTATTTAAACAGTTCTTTGATTTACTTGCCTTGGTACATATCAACAAATGTTGAGATGCCATTAATACCGGGCACATCCAGACATAATTCATTACAAAGTCCCATTTCCCAACCGGACAGTTCCACATTTCCCGTGGTCACCTAATTAATGGATGTCTATCAGCCCCATCTGCAAATCTTACTGGGTAATACTTTCACAAAACTAAATTGAGCTTGCCACAGCAGAAATGATGCAGTACCGTGGGGTACAATTAACTATACAGAGACATACTTTATCCTAAGCCTTAGGCACAATCAATAATGAGTTTCTTTTCTGAGATGTTATGGGGTTATAAGCATGAGATGATAGCCTTGAATTACTAAAGTTTTGGTGACCTTTTTCTACTTGGATCCTAACTCTCAGCAAATATGCAGCTAGACAAAGCTTTACAACACAATAAAATTCCCTACCAGTTCTAAAATTAAAAGGTTTAACTGCCTAAAATATAGAGCAGTATCTTTTCAGTGAAAAATTTAATAGTTTTAATATTAATCAAACTATGAAGACCAACTGATATCTTTTCTATGCTTCATTTTTCTGGACACACAGGACTGCTCTTTAATTTATTTTTTTGAGACACTTATTTGGCAAAAGAAGAATATTCTGATTGGCTGAGGAGGATCGGAAGCTACATCTCAGTCCAGGTGACAGTGCAAGTCTTGCAAACCCACTGAAGACAGAGACACCTAGTCCAGCCTCACTGCGAGCATCTGAACAATGAAATCTCAAATCTCTTCAAGTTCCCCTTGGAGACTGATTTTCACTATGTCACTGTTTCAAGCATTTGTTTTCACTAATGTCCCAGACAGGATTTTGCTCAGCTACTTTTCCTAAGAGCTTTATATTGAGAGGAAAAACCAATTTTTTTTTTTTTAGTAACCCCTTAGCATATTCTTATTCCATCAATATTTCTCTCAAAGTCATCTAGAAGTTCCTTCTCAAAACACAAAATTTGTTTCCTGGAATGGGTTTGTTTCACCTCGGCTACCTGTAGCTACTTAAGCATGAGCACAGAGAACATGCACGTCCCCAAACAATAGATAATCTCATTTAGCTGGTAACGTGTTGGGAGTCAACTGCCCACACACAAATCTAAAAACATCTTGGCCTGAGTAATCATCTAAAAATCAGCAGAAGAGAAGAGAGAACGGATACCAGTGGCCAGGAATCACCCCTACCAACATTTTACACCAACCCATGTGGTCTCCAAACACCTCTAACTTTCTTGAAAATATGTGTTCAAGTAGAACACGGGGACTTTTAGTGGATAAGAAAATCAAACTGTGCTGGTGGTGTGCCAGTCAAGCTGGTTTTCATCCCTTTAACTTTAAACAGGTCACAAGAAAATTGTTCTTCTATTTACAAAGAATTTTGTGGCAGCCATGAAGAAATAACATTAGAATGTACAATTTATTACTCAATCCTTTAGAAGCCAAACTATTTCAGCAAAAGCCTAAAGGTGATTCTCTCACAAGACTATAGCATGGGAGGGGGAAAAAGCCCACAAAGAAAGTTAATTTCAAATCTAATTTCAAAATTCACAATGTTCGTGCCCTTTCCAAGGTCACACAGCAAGACATGTGAAATCAGGGAACACAGCCTGGAGCACAGCAAGAAAAATGATTGGTATAGGCAGTAAGTGAATAAGCTATAAAACCAATTAGCAAGTGTGTGTTATGATGCATTAGGATTTGTGCTGTATAGGAGGGCAGGCAAAGCTGCCTGGACTTGGACTCAAGCTGCTGGATCTACCCAGCTTTGCCCAGCTGCAAACATCCAGCCAGTGTCACATCCAGCTGGTGGCCTCCCATCTGCAATGTTCTGCTTACCATGTTTCTGGGATAAAGGAAGCACAAGTAATGGTTCCAAAGACTATTGGGGTTAGTTAGGGCCAATGCAGAAGTGGAAAAAAAGAGTAAATACACATGGTTGAAGCAGGAAGACAACTCCAAAGAGACAGAGAAACTTGATAGGTGATATGCAGTACTTAGGAAATCCAATGCAGTTCTTTCAATACCTTATCAATAGCTACAGACCAAGGGATATTTCCTATTGAAAACCCCCTGCTTCACTCCCCAAATGGTAAACGTATATTGCTTGACTTTTATATCCTTGTTCAGGTATTACAAAAGT
>VZTA01014749.1:32217-205025 GCA_013398855.1 Mohoua ochrocephala
GGTCCATCTTGACCCCTGCTGTCCCCAGAACTACAGGAGTTTACTTCTGCTACCCACATGCATTCAGCTTCACTTTGCCACTGCTAGACAGAAAATCATCCAAGGTGGTTTTATAGAGCACTTTTATGTAGGCTCAGAACACTCAACAATATTTATTATCTACTGTAGCACATGAACTTTATGAAGCAAAGTTGATTCACTGGTGGTCATAATTCAGAATTTTCTTTATGCTCTGTTTTGGCAATGGTATTTCTGTTTACTTCAAATGTAGGGTAGTTTCTTACACTTTTTCTGCTAAACACCATTGACAGCACAGAACTTAGTTCTCAAACTGTATGATATTTTCATTAAAGATCGCTCCAACTAAATTATAAAGAGAATTATTTCACATAAATTTCAGGATTGAAGGATTCCACAGTGAAGTTATTTTATTGGTGCATGCTTATTTCATTATGCAGTACTTGACTACACAGCGTCTCATTTCCATTTCAGATTTTTAAAAGACACCAACAACTCAGTATCTCAGGAAGAAAATTACGGGAGGTTTCAGTGTGTTTTCACATCCTGAGCTTTCCCATGAATATTTTCTGATAACAGATTATGGGTTGTATTAAACTATCACAGACCTGCAAAGGCTAAAACTACTTCAAAGAGTGGTTATATTCCCTTGGGTAATATCTATGTGGCAGATATTAACTTTACTTAGGACCTAGCCTTCAGGATTTATTCAGCAATCATAAAAGCTAGCTTGTCAGTGTTAATAGGGTTATACTACAAATACACAGTACTTGCAAGAAAATTGATACCATTCATTACTTACAACACTGTGTTTTCAAAGCCTGGCAGTCTGTACAGTGCAGCAAAAAACCCCACAAGCAGCATGGAAGCAAAAGAGATAAATGTGTAGAAGCAAAGAAGGACAAGATGTTTTAAGACTAATGTATAGGAACAAGAGCCAGGACACCTGGGTTCTCTCCTCAGGATCCCTTTATTTTCTTGTGTGACCTTGGAAAAGCAAATGTCACCTCTCTAATTGTCAGGAGGCAAAAAAACCCAAAGCCTAACTCACATTAATGAAAGCACCTCTGAGCCTCAGTCTGAATAAAGTGTCAGCAAGGCAGCTCTATTACATTGGTCCTGGTGCAACATAAAGCTGCTAGCAAGGAGCTTCAAGATCATTCCTTGCCTGAGGGGACCTGACACCGCTGCACAGCCTCTTGCTGCAAGAACGCTTCTCTTTCCTGCCCCTTTGCCAAGAAGTGGGACAGAAGAGACTTGGCTTAGCTACAAGTCAGATAGATGCACGTCAGCATCCCTTCAGTGGCATTGTCTGCTGGGCAAGTTTACACTTTTTAGCACTGCGAGAGTGGTACAGGGAATTTACCAGATGAGCTTCAATGCCAACCTCCACCCAACACATACTGAGCCACTTGGTCAGTTCATGCAGTGACAGTCAGAGCCAGAGCACCTTAGGTCCGTGGAAGAAATAACATTTGAAAACTTTAAGGAAATGGTCTCTTTTGCATATGAAAAATGTTTACAGAGCAGAAAGTCTGAAACCTTTTTTTCTGAAGTACTTTGATCTCGTGGTTGTGAACTATAAACTATGTTGTGCACTCCATAGGTATCCTGTGTTTAGGCAGAACTATTGTGCCTAAACTCTGCTTTGTAACGCACATATCACTGGAAAAATCAATAGGTCCAAGAGTGTACATAAATGAACAGATAGAGACAGACATTCCTTCTGCTCATGCCAGGCAAAGGGATGTGGCTTCAAGTCCAAACTCATTTGCACCCAGCCAGTTTCCTGCAGGCAGAGCCAGAGTACGACAGTGAGCTCAAACTGCGTCCGTGCTCCAAACCTCATATGGTGTTTATCCAGAGCAGTGGAGACCCACAGTGCAATGACTAATTCCTGTGAAAGCCTGAGCCTGGAGTGACTCATCTAACTTTAGAAATTAAGACATTAGTATTCATTTTTTTTAAAAAAAGCTTCTGAATTTAGCTTTCTATTTAGTGGGGTCAGTCAACTTTTGCTCACCTCAAGGAGAGCAAACACTTAACTTTGATTTCAATCAGACAGTTCTGGAGCATGGCAGTAGATCACATCTGTCAACATTTGAAAGCTACCATATGAGGAGAAAAATAGGGATAGACCTTTCATTGAAATACTCCATTGAACTCTATTGAAATGCATTAGTCTAAGAGATCTTTTGTTCCAGGAGAGCTTTCTAGGGCACAGAGCAGAAACGTGGCTGCCTTTTTTTTTTTTTTTTTTTTTTGTTCTCTCCTTTAAGGCATCAATAGAAAAATGCTTTTGAAAGAGAAAGAGTTGACAAATATATGGTTAATATTTCTAATATACTTTGCTTCAACCAGGCCAGTGCTTGTGAATAATCTATTTACTCATCCTTATGACAAATTTGAAAGCAGCTTTGAGGAAATGCTTCATATACTCGATAGTTGTTAGCTTTTAAGGTCAGAATGGAAGAGTGTAACCAAGTAGTCTGATTACTTACATTACTGTGACTGCAGATTTTCAGTCAGCATTTCATATGTAATGGAAATCTAATTAGCTTAATAATGTCATTAATTCCTTTAACTAGGAAACAATAAAAAGCAATAATTGTCTCCTATATTATTTCCAGCCAAACGTTTCCTTTCAGTCTGCAACATTTCCTAAAGGCTTTGCAAGCATTTAGGGTTCAGCCATAGCTGAGGTAGGTGTAGTCCAAAATGAAAGAAAAAATCATTTTGCAACACCCTTCATGCTTCCCTCTCAGTGCCCTACCAGGCATCTCCACTCAGATAAGTTCATGAAGACTACAACCTAAATGTAGTTCTGCTAAACTGGATGATGACCTGAGGACTGACTTGCCCTCTGTCTGGATGTGGTATTGGTGTGTCCTACAGTAAAATCCTATTGATGTGCCTCTCCACAGTCTCTGGTGGTCTGTCCACCAAGAATCACTGCGCAGAAACTTCTTGTTGCTATTTCTCCTAATTTTCAGCTTTGCCGGTTTACTCCATAAGCCACTTCCAGCACTTCGTTGCCTCCAGGGGTCTCTCTCATACCATAAAAGAAGAGATAACAACCAGTAACCTGAGAGGAGCTGGGTGATGCTATTGGAGTTCAAGGACATCTAGGATTTCTAATGTTCCCAGCGTGCTTGGGAAAAGCCTTTCTGGATGAAAGTGTTCAATAAATAGTGACCTCAAAACTTGAAAACAGCATAAGAATGATCTAAATGTTTCTAATTGTGTGTATTAGCCAAGAGACTAATATACACAAACCACTTTCTTTTGAATCTCTCATCAGTGTCCCCAATTGCAAAGACAGGTGCAGCCTGTGAAGCAATCCAAATGATGTCTGGCTCTAAAGTGGAAAATGCCTTACAAAAAGAAGCCCCAGCAGTCTCTGTTGTGGACAAAAGCCAGTGATGTTAAGTCATTATAATAGACACAATCCCTAAAGTAGGGCAATTTCAAAGGAAGACAACATTTAAAAATACTGCTGTTCTTCACTATTAACCAAACACCGTTCCCACAAAAAAAAGATACAAAGAATATCCTGCAAAAATTGTAAAGGAACAACAGCTGCACTAATTCTATACGCGTGGTTTGCTAAATGTAAAGGTTAAAGAAAGGGAAACGTGCACTTGCAATACAGTGAACATCACACTGAAGCTCACAGTTATTGTACTTTTTTTTGGTGGCGGGGAGGAGTAAAACAAAGGACTAAAACACACATGCTAGCCAGCTGAAATTATCAGTAGGTAAGATGGTGTGGTTGCGTTCTATAAGTGATTGCAAAATAGCTTTGAATAAGCCTTCCAGGGGAGCAATGATTTTTATACCTCAGCTTCCACAGTGGTTGGTGTGATAACTTACCTTTTACAGCATCGGGCCTGCTGTGGCCCAGCCTAAAACGTATTCAAGCTTATCTTTCCTCCAAGGGTGATTCTTATACCATGGCTTAGAATTTTAAACAAAATGCTTTATTCAGTTGTGACTTTGCATGCAAGTACGTTTTCCATGGAAGCTCTGACATGTCACAGCTGACACTGAAAGTTTTACATTTAACCAGTGACAAGTAAAACTTAATACACATATCCACATCTGATGTTGATATAACAAAGTTCTATGCTGCTCATTGCCCAAAAGAAACATTTCTGGGGTATAAACAAGCTGGTACTTACAGCTGCTCCCAAACAATGTTAACGTAGATTATGGAAAAAGATCCCAAAATGCCATTGTCCTTCATGTGGTGTCCTTTCTGCAGTCCAGCAGCAAAACAACTGCCAGTTAAGCTTCTAACACCACATATGCTCAGCTCGTGCTACTTTCTGTTAGATTCAGCTATTGATGCAGCAGGTCACAATGCAATTTAGAAGCAATTAAAAGGTAATGAATGTGCTGAACTGAAACCACTGCCTGGGAGGCTTTTTCTGTGTACAAGGGAAAGAGATAGATTTGTGTCCTTCAGTGATTTCTGTTAGTGAAACGGCAAAGAAAAATGCTTCTGAAATGGGCCTCAGATGTCTGAAGGACAGTCTGTTTTTGCAAATGTGAGCACTGCTGAAGTGCTGTGATACACCAGCTTAAACTCCTACACACAAAATCAAAGAAACTTCTTACACCGGTAACTATCCGAGAATTCTCTCTCCATAATAAGGCTTTGGGGAAAAAGAGAAAAAAAAATTAAAAAAAAAATCATACCACTCTTGGGATGCCATGCCGTTTCCACATACTGCTGCATAGCTGTGGAATTAATATCCTATTAAACAAGGTAGACATTATCTCTGCAGTTAATGACGGTGTATGTCAAACACTGATTAAAACAATTACATTCTATTAAGCCACATGTACCCAGAGTGGTTTATCCCCATTTGAAAGCTTTATTTGAAATCACATTTCATGGCTCTGTTTCCTTTAAAGTTATTGCTCTCTGTGTATCTCCAAACACTGTTGATATTTTACAGTAGGTCAACCAAATGTAAAAATAATGTTCTTAGCTTTCTAGACCTCTTAATTGGTGTGTATACTTTTCTTGCATTTTTAACCCTTTGAACACTCTTATTGGAACTATTGGATTGACTGGCTTTAGACATATTCCAGCCAAGAGACATTCAGGATGTCAGTCTTCTTAGTGTCAAAACTAAGCCGCTACAAAAATATTGAAAACAGAGATATACACACACATGCTAGCGTGCACAGTTTGAAAACCACAGGCTTTGGCTGTATATATTCTCTAAGATAGGTATATGCTGTGTATACACAGAAATAGGTTTGGAAATGGTCATCTAGATAATCCTGTGACAGGACTACATTTGCCTAACAAAATATACTTTTCCATGGGCCTTCACTTCCGTGCACCAGAGTTTGCTGCCTCTTCTCACACTTAGCAGCATCTGAAGAAGCAGGAGACGTTTTACAGAACATCCAAGCAGTTTGTGCTCAGATTACCCAGAGAGTGTTTAGCAATGTTTTGAACTGTTGACATTTCCAAGAACTGCACAGAGCTAATCAGAACATTCATTGCACTATATTCTATTTTATGATCCGTGAATTGTTCACAGGCCAATTAGATTTCTTGAAGCCAGCAGCACGAGGGTCTGCCAAAAGCCTCTGGTGCCTCTCTGGCCTCCCCAGGGCTCCATGCAGGGAGAGCAAAGGGGACAGTATTTCTGGCAAAAGCAGACTTACTAGTGACAAACTCTTCTAGAACAGTGTATTCAAAGATAATTTTCTCTAGGTATTTCAAAAGTGACAATTCTGACCTGGACTTCTTCCAGAGATCAGTAGCAAATAATATACAGTCATGTTGCAGGTTGAAAGAGGGTACAGGATTTTATTTAAATAAAAAAAAAGAAAGCTCTCATATCAGCTACTTTAAAAAAATATTATCATTTAAATTTTACAGGATGGCAGTCTGCAAAACTAGCAATGTCTTACTCTTTGGAACAGAAATTTAAGCTTGACCTCTTTTCCTTCAAAACCAGGTGTCAAATTGCTAGGTCCAAAACCTGCCTTTTTGGAGATGACAGGAAAAAAATAATAAAAAAAAAAGTACTAATACCCTTCATTCTCATATATCCTGGTTCCACATGTCAAGAACATTCAGTTACACACATTTTTTTCCACTTTAATTTTTCTAAGCTTAAAAAAATCTCCATTTAATCTGCTGTTGAACACAGTATTGACAATTAGATGAGACAGCTATAAAATACATAGCAGACCATAATAAACTGAGACTTATTTTTCTAATTTTGTGAGCCCATAAAGTACCCTTATCAATAACATTAATTCAACAATTCACTCCTGATAGTTTCTAAAGGATGCCATCAAAGTTTCTCTTCAAAATATGTTTTATACCACACACACACAGAAAATCTTTTATAAGCCACCAAATATTAAAGTGTCCTCATGAAAACCAGCTTAGAAAAAATTGGCTAAACTTCTTCCAAGTTTGCATGCTTTTCTGATATTAATAAAGACTCCAGGATCAGGCTTAAAGAGGGAAAGAATCTGTACCAGACTACTCTCCTACATGGCTGTGGATTCTGTTTAAATTGCTGTTTCCAAGGCTAGGAAGGAAAGAAAAAAAAAAAAGTTCAAATGCCTGGGGGTGGCTTTCCAGCTCGCATTTTGTGAGGCTGCGAATTATTTCACATGACAGAGGATAACTGCACATAACCCCATTTAATGTGGTATGGCACTTTTTATAAAGAAATTTCTTTCAGCTGCTCATAGAAACAGGATGAGATCTTATTAGGGAGAGTCTATCAGGGCTACCTGTTGTAGCTGGTTTACAAATATAGGTATTCTGACTCTACAACAAAGGTTAGTTCTGTTACTGGGTAATACTGAACAGCCAGCACAGAGCAGCCACCAGCTCTCTAGGATGGAAATCTCTGTGAGAACACAGTCTGTCTCAAAGTAAATTGCTATTTTGACAGGAAATACTGAAATGTTTACAACAGAAGAGAAAAACAGAAACCAGGAATCAAAGAAAAAATGACAGCAATCGACTTCAGAGAGGCATTTTCTGAATATGACAAAGAGAAACCTTCCCCCAAAGATGCCTGTAACAAAAACCTGCACAATCTGACTGGTGTCAAGGAACAAGCCTGAATCCATCCCTTCCAGTGCAGCGCTCGAGACACTGAAACTCTCTGCGTTCATCCGATACACTCACAAAATTATTCTGCAATTACAGGAAATAAGCAAAATAACTGGCTAAGAATAGCTGAAACACCCCCAAATTCCCACAGCAGTCACCTCCACACCTTGGCCTACAGAGGCAAAGTGAGACCTTTGGGAACACAAACTGCACTGCTGGAGCAGCTCCAAGTGGTGGGGAGTACATGAGTCACAGCTGATGCTCGAGCTGGGCAGGCTGGGAGGGAGCCGGCAATCCCACACCCGGAGCTCCTGCTGCTCCCTGCACCCCTCATCCCACCGAGGGGGCTCACAGCACACAGGTCATGCTCACCACTAACAGCTCCAGTAATTGGCACCAGGAAAGAAACATGAGTAATGCTGGGCTTTCAAAAAAGCTGCTTTAAGTGGGTGGAGGCTGGTATAAAAGAATAGGGTGAAGGGAAAGAAACTTAGCTCCAATTTTTGAGGCCCATGCAAATAAATGAAAGCATATGAGGGTCAATGAGCCTGCAGAACCTCAAAAGAGTTTGAGTGAAAGGGTTATTTCTTTCCTAAACCACCTTTAATCAAGGTTGCTATTGACCTCAGATCACAAAACTCCGATAACCCACAGAAATCGACCCAAAAACTTTGTGTAATTTTGGGGAAGAAACTTACCTGAATCCAATTCTGTCCTTCTAGCATAACATATTGTGAGAAGAGCCCTGGTTCATATGCATACCAATAACACAGCTACAGACTGAATAAGCTCCTGAAAATGACCCTGGAGACAACAGTAGCAGTGGAAATAAAATGGTGCAGATCTTTATAAATGGAAATAACAAAAGGCATATTTTGCCTTTTAGGCATAAACCACATACATTAGCATAGTGATCTTCTCAACCTCAGAAAATCTTAACCTCTCCCTTTAAGAGAGCAAAGAACAATTCCATTTTTACAAACCTATAGTTGCAATAAAACCAGCTCTGATTTGCAAAAAAAAAAAAAAAAAAGGCAAAAAGCAGGTTCTTGAAGGTTATGATGCTCCAGTGCTAAAGCTGCATAATGCGCCTCTCTGGCTGAAGGTATTCAAAAGCTCTCATTTTTCTTTTGGGCCTCTGGGTACCTTAGAGGTCTGATTAAAAGCTGTGAAAGTAATGAGTCTTTCCTCCAGCTTCAGTAGGCTTTGGACCAGACCCTGCATCAGCACAAAGCAAAACAGAGCACGTATTCTGGAGAAAGCTTAATCACTCAATTGTTGTGCTCTAAGTCAAATAACCAAAAATAAATGCACAACTCTACACACAAGCATGGCACGTTTGTGCTACCAGAGAAGTTACTTGGGATGAATTTTTTCTCATACAAAAACATGCAGGTTCCTGCAAACCTTTTAAAGGATAAAGCTCACAGAAATCTCACTGAAGGGTTAAATGTACGTAAGGGCTGAATTAAACATGGAGTTGCATACTTCACCTGATTCAATAAGATACTTAAAATGCACTTACTCTAAGTGCATTGACTTCATGGGTTTAAAGTTAAGAGCGTGTGTAACACGCTGGGTCAGCACTCAGTAATCCATTTTACTGGGACCTCTTCCCAGGAGACATCACCCACTCCCTCAGACACGTCTACCCCTCCTTGTACCCCTTCTCAAACCCTCATTTCTTCAGCTCCCTTCTCTACTTACCAACATATCAGGTTACCTTTCCTCTCCTTCTGGCCTCTCCTATCACCATAAACAGCTCTGCCCCTCTTTTCTGCACCTCCATAGGGCCTCACCCTTCCCTGTGGCCCCCTTGCCTTGGGTTGGCTTTGGTGTCCCCCGTCAGCCTCATTCCCCTTGCTGCTTGGGGACAAGCGTGCTTCAGCAGAGCTCATGGTGTCAGGACATGGCCACCTTCAAACTCTGATGGCAAGCATGGAACTTACCACAGCAATGAATTCTGATCCTTTATAAAGTCTGGAAAAGCATAACAAAGTCCAGAAGGTGAGTTGCTGGGTAAATGTAAACCATAACTGCTTACATGATTCTGTATTTCCACTGGACATGAAGGATGCTGAAATCACAAACAAAGAGCTTCTTTCCACAGCCCTGCGTGTAGCAAGGCCCAAAATCCAAGTAACTGGGGATGAAACAATAAAAATATCTAATGAGGCAAAAGACAGCATTGCTTCTGCTCAAGGTGCCTGGTCAAGAAAACCCCTGATAACTTTTCCAAGAATTCCTGAACTATTCAGAATGAAAAGACATGGAAAGCCTGAAATCCTCTCTTTCCCTGGTTAAGAGAGAAAGAAGAGATAGCTATGTATAGTGGAAAATGCAAATAAAGATAAGTGTTTTTAAAGGGAAGAAAAAATGTCCACAGCTACAGGTGTAGTTAGGGGACAAAACTGAGTGAGAAGCTGCAGGGAAGACTGGAAAGATCAGCATTCTAATTTTGCTGCTCCTTTCTCCAACACACAGTCCCTGCTCAGCCCCCAAAGATACAACTTATCTAAAAATAACTGAAAAGAAAAACACCCCCTCCCATCCTTCTTCTCAACTGAGCAACTTCATAGCATTTATCAGGTGGGGAGGCCTTCTTTCAGAAGCGTTTCAAAATAACACATCAGGAGCAACTAAGGCTAGAAGCAGGTGTTTGACACCCCTAAACTCAATCGATTATTTTCAAGATAGATTACAAGTAACAAAATTCTAGAAGTGCCCAACATCCAAACATATGATGGATTCTTTGAATCTTAAAATGTTTTTACCTGCAGATTTTAGCTACCTTCCCTTGAAAAGCTGTACTCAAAAGCACAAGCTAGCATAGCTTTGGAGATAAAGATATGTGAAAATCAGAGGTAAAAACTGTTTAAGCTTTTTAATTATTTTTTTAATGGTGACATTTCTATGCCATGCAGCATCATGAAAGGCAAGATTGTATAAGTCAGTAAGACATTCTTCGTCATATGCTTACAGTGATCTGCATACTGCTCCAATAGCTTTACATGCAAAGTGAAAGGTATTTTCCATGCATGTGGCAATTCAGAAACACATTTTGATAAAGTCAGACTAAGGACCTACTTGGTGCTAAGAATTCAGATGCTTTCTTGAATTGGGACACCAAGTCCCTCAAATATCTTACCCCTTCCACTACTCAGATAGTTTACAGGCCTCCTCCTCTGATTTATGTACCACCACATCAACAAGTTGTTCCACATTTAGGATACAAGTCCGCAGTTTGTGCTCATACTGGCTCCATTTCCAAAATAAAACTATACAAGTTAAACTTATTTTTCAGGCTTTTTATCTTTTTAATAAAAGGTCACAATTTCCTGCTTCAGCAGTATACATCAAACCATACAATTCTTCAGGGAGGATTATTTCTAGCACATTACTTCCTCGAGCATGACTATTCTGTAATATCCCTTAACAATCAATTAAACCTGAAACAAAGTCTGATATAGAGTTAATGGCTTCAAATCTCTCCTCAAATCCTTTGAGCAAACCAGTACCTTAGAACCGACGACATTTGAAAAGCCATAGAAATGATAATACTAAAACTATTTAAAAATCTTTAGGCTAATGCCAACTTCAGCAGTACTGCTCTTCCAGCATCCTGATTTTTTGCTCATACAGTGAATTGATGAAAATCATGGAGGCATCACTATAATGGTTACTTTTATCAAAACACGTTGGTCATATCCAAAGCTCAGTAGTCAAATAAAATATCATAACACTGTTTTTGTCATGAGAGCTTATGGAGAGGGGGACAAAGGAGGGAAGCAGTGATCAGAGAAATCTGTACCAACCTCAGATCTCACCGTACAGATAGATCCCAAATGCACAATTACTTTTTCTGCTCATGACCAGCCCTCCAGAATTCAGAGGGATTTTTCAGGGCACAAAGATTTTCACATGCATGAATATTTCAGATATGAGCTTAAATTCTCAGAGCCTGCCAAAATACCTGTATCCAGACACCGTGCAAGCAGAACAGGAATTTTGCTACATATCCTGCAGCTACACCCGCTCCCCACGGACTCTCTTTAACAAGTATGCCTCGAATTCAGAAGAAAGAGTCTGGAATCTTGAGGTTATAATCAGCAGCGATTCCAAAGACACTTTTGCACGCAGTACAAGTTCGAGAGGAGAGGAGTCACCCGTAGATGGCACTGTCTTATCACATTGTCCCGACGGGAAAGTAATTCCCCAAGTTTTTACTCTTGATGGTGAAGCAGGGGGAACGGGGGCTAAACCAGAAGCCCCGTTTATGACACTAGTGAGCCAAAACTTGGGATTTTTCAGAGGTTTTTCATTATTAATAGGATCTGCAGGGATGGTTTGTTGTTAGTTTTTGGGTTTTTTTCCCTACCACATTTCTTTGCCATTAGGTTTATTGCCCTTATTACCCATTTTTACAACTGGACAACAGTAAGCTTCACGAGTAAATCAATTTACCAGCACTATCAACCTTACTCTACACTTGGTTTTCCTTGACAAGTTCCCTGATACTCTGGGGCAATGGTTGAAGTATTTCCTAGAAAGCAGACATCCATGCTAGCACAAACTGAGTGTATGTGGATTTTTTGTGCAGCTGGAGTGCAGGACACATGAACACAATCTCCTTTGCAAGCGGGTTTAGATCCATGGCACAGCACAGAAAAAGAGATATTTTATTATTGCAGTTGTTAAGACCAGAAATCCTAGCTTTATATGAAATATCATTATTTCCCATAATTAAACATATAAGCAGCTTCACTCCAAAACACAATGAGCTCCTTCACACTCAGTCTATCACCATCAATCTCATTCATAATGCCTTGTTCAGGTGCCACATTTCAAAGAAATTATGTAATTGCTTTGCATAAACTGTGCACCTGCCTTTGAATTCATAATATGTTTTTGTATAAATTATAATAATTTTCAATATACTATAGAAGAAGCCATATAAAGATGCACTGCAAACAATAAAAAAAGTAAACTAACTGAAACATAAGAAATACCTCTTCAAAAAAAGGCAGCATCCCCTTGAGAGAGAAGCACATCCCTCAAATAAGTGGAAAATGATAGTTATACAAAGCAGGGAAATCCAGAATTATTAAAGCAAATTTATCAACGTGACAGGAAGAAAACTTATGTGAGAAATAACTTCAGTGATGACAAAAATCTTCGTAAACAGAAAGGTGGGCGGGCACACACAAAAGTTACTCATCAAAAATTAGCACGGCCTTTCACCAGGAAGGCCTCAAGTTTGGAAACATTCACAAAAGGGGAATCAGAGAAGAATAAGTCGTATTCTTTCACCACAAAATTGCAGAGTTCAGTGGGGGAGGGGGGTGAAAGAAGGGTATCTCAGCACTCTGAACCAGGTGACTCCATGACAAAACATACTCATTGCTAGGAGACAGACATGCCTGCTCTCAGAATTTGCAGGTTTTGTAACACTATTATTTTATTAAAATGAGACATCCAAGTTAGATGTTAGATTCAGTAGCTCAATTTCAATTCTCAGTTTTCATTTCAGAGCCTTTAACTAATCAGCTTACTCTTTTTAAATGTAATTCAGGATTTTTATTTCCCTCTTTTCAAGCTCCCCAATCAATATATTCAGAGAAATCACTCTCCCTCAGTAATCTCCATTTTTAAAGGTAACCTTTATTGTTATTTTTTTATTGCAGATGATGGATACATTTAAGAAATTTCTTTTGCTCTCCCCTAATTTCTCCTTTAAGGGAGGTAGCTGTATCTTCCCATTTGCCTTCCTGTGTACCCACCCATATTTACATCTTAGAAGCAACCTCAGACATTCTAACCTTTCTCACATCAAATAATATCCATTTTGGGATGTTTGAGGCAGTCAGCAAACCAATGTCACTCTGATTTCAATAGCAACTTGTCTTCTAGGTAAAGATGACTGCTATACTGAATTATTTAGCTTGAAACAAAATCATTTAAAAGAGAAGATGACAGTTTTCACAAAACTGTGCCTGTTAAAGGCAAGGAGAGAGACAGGAAATTACCCTGACCAGTAGACAGGATAAACCTGCATCACACAATGCAAGAAGATGCATTTCACAGAACTTCCACCTCATCCAATGCAGTGCTCAAAATACTTGGTATGAAGGAGCCAGGGTATCGGAGGGATGCCTTCCAACTGGAGCATGTGAATGCAGTCATAGATAAAAACATCTCCATGACCTCTTTGTTGTGCTTTGCTTGCATGCAAGACCTTTCCTTTACCCATTTTCATCTTTATTTCAAGCCAGGATTTTCACTTTAACCCTTCAGATTATCTTCCTGGTGTGGGGGGAGAGGGAGCAGCTGCGTGGTGCTTAGCTGCCAGCTGTGGTTAAACCTCTGCATTACACCATGCTGTTAATTGGATTGTGAATAAACCTGACCATGTTTCTGCCTCTGAAAAAACACACCCACCCCCAGCACTTCTGTTATTAAAAGGAAAAAGGAAAATTTACCAAAACAACACTGCATTAGTTATCTGCCTTAGGCTTTTCCTTATATTTGACTTAATAATTTGACAGTACTTGTCACTGCACCAACTCCTGTACTGCACAATAAACCTATCACTGTAAGTTCCTGAACTTTATCATTCAAAAGGAAAGAACTAGTGCTTTTAGGCCTATAATTTTGTGGATTTTTGTTTGGCTCTTTGCTGTGACCAGTTAAACATTACCTATGTCTTACTGGAGCAGTTTGGAAGAATTATACTAGAGCTGTATTGTCTCCATCTAGTGCTTGATCCCAGTTCACAACTTCCCTAAAGGGCTCAGTTTGAAGTGATTCAGATGTGTACTTTGATGCTGCAGAACTCTGTTTTTAACTCTTCCTGAGACACTGCTTTCTAGGGAACAGGGGTGAGAGCACAGGAAAGGGAGGCCCTTTGCCACAGCACTGCTCACAGTGGCCCCAGTCTCCTCCTCAAGCAGAACCATCTGAAGATCCACAACCATGCTCCTCAACACCTTCCATCACTCGGTGTTTCAGGTTTGCAACAGGAGGTCTTGCTAGAATGCAGCTGAAAGCTGTGGAGAAGGCATCACTGGGCCCTGTGCTAGCTAGAGACACTTTCCCATGGCTCCCACAACAGGGCAAACATTGCTTGGCAGAAAGCAGTACCTGTGTGCTACTGGAGCAAGGGCAGCCTGGGACAGGGGAACAGCCTGAGGGAGATTTCTGTCAGTGCCCTCAGGTCTGAAGCAGACACCAGCATCTACAACTACGCCTATAAGGATGCAGCTCTCTTGCTACTACATAATTTATACACATATGTTCTAGATATAGTTTTATATCATTATATAGTCTGAATATACATATTTATTATACATTTAAACACTCGGGATAAAAAAGACTTTCTAAGAGATAAGATTAAAAAAATAGTATTTGAGAATAGTTTTTAAATTAAACCTAAACCATTCTGTAACACTACCCTGGAGCCAAACTAATTTGAGCTTTTCCAAGCCCTTAATTTGTCACGCTCATAGCTCAATAAATAGTTACTGGATTAATTCCTTCCATTTAGCCTGCTTGTTCATCTGTTTTCCTACTTTGCTCATTTCTAGTCTTCCTGAAATTATGAATAAACACCATTATCATTGACCACCAAATGATGTTTCTATTTCTCTCCTTGTGTCTAACTACACTCCCATAAGTTACCAATATTCTCCTGAGAATTGCTAAATTATTGTCTCTCAGGAGGAATTCGGTGCCTTTTATGGTCAACTCCACAGCTTGCATTTATTCTAACTCCTGCTCAGAGCCTTGCACACATTTCCTAATATATGACACTATGGTTTTGAAAGATTTCCTCGTTGCTGTTCTTGCAAGTTACATTAGTGGCACTTCTGCTCAGCCAGTAAATGCTGTGTATCAGAATCCATAAAATCTAATCTAATACCTCACTTGGTGCGATCACAGTTGCAGATAAACAACCTAAATTTAAAGTAATAGGTAAGATATCGAAAACATCACTCTGCAATACTTACAAAGAATCAGAATTGGTTAAAAATTAATCTTTGCAAAGAATGCTCCAGTCAGATTCACTGTAGCCACCTGCTGTGAGTGTCATAGCCACAAACACACACTAATGGCAGGAGCATGTGATAAACCATGCTCCTCTCCTGAGCCAGCATTAACAGCTTTGAACGCTGTCCTTTGAGCTTCAGTTACGACTGTTGGAAGAAAAATGTGTGAACGGGGAAAGTGGTGGGGGCGGAGGGTTGTGAGTGGAAAGAGGTAGAGGTGCTTCAGCTCACTGTTCTGCTAACAGCCTTGTACAATGCAATTAACAGCATCTTTTAGGCCGAAGCACTGTTTTGGCCTAAGGGCTTGGCTCTGTCTCTCCCTTCACTACATGCTGTGACAGCACCCTCTGCACCACCAACAGCTCTCTCCGTTCTGAGGAGTCCTGCATGTGAATGATCCATGAGAGAATATTTTACAGCATTACCTGTCTTCCACTTTAGCACCTTAAATGGAGCTTATTGGGGGACTGCACAAGGGGCTACACAATCTTAAGTGGAACAACTGGAGAACAGGAATGGGATTGCTTTTTTCAGTGACTGGTGGCTCTCAGGATGCCTCTGCTGTGCTGAGGTGCTCAGCTGTAGGAGAACAAGGGTATGTGGACAATCAGGTCCTTTTCTCCGTGGAATTATCAACCTTGAGGATGCTGGGACTTGCCAAACACCCATTCCCGCTGAAGCATCCCACGGCTCTAGTAGCACCACGTCTTCATGACTACACCTCACCTTCCTATACTCACAAACTGATCCAGCAGTACTTTTAAAACCTATCAGAGTCTGTAGACCCCCACTGCAGTTACTGGAAAGCTGCTGGAGAACCTCTGAAGTTACTTCTCAGGCAAACATTTATCCTTTACCAGAACGCACATTTGTTCTGAATGTAAATAGCTTTTTCTCTTCCCAGCAGAGCAAAAGAAAAGCTGAAAAAGCAGTCACTTTCTACAAGTGCATCAGAGGTCTAACAGTTGCACCTTTTTTTCCTTCTTTTTCATGGCAAGCCACACATTCACATTCCTAGACCTTTTCTTTACCTGTTCCTACTTGAAATCATCTTCTTAAACAGCTCTGGATAACCAGAATTGCAGTCAGCTGTTCTGAGGGGTGTCACTACATTACTTTGCTCAACAACATTAACATTTCCTTTTCTCCCTTGAGAAGAAAACTCACATATTTTAATGCATCCTGAAGGATCACGTTTATCTTTCTTATGTCTCTGTCTCATTAGCGCCTGATTCTGTGGAAGAGTACACAAAGTCCTTTCCTCCCTCAGCCATTTCCAGCTGATGAGCTTCACACTCAGTGCAGAAATCCCTATTGCTACTTTCAAAGGGCATGAATTTGCATTTTATATAACTGAATTGCAATTTTATTGCCATTATTACAGTTCTCAAGTTCATCTAGTTCTTCCTTTGTGGTATTGCCATCTACCCTTGTACTGGACATCCACATAAGCAATACTCATCTCCCCTGCTGCTCAGGGAAAGGCCCTGAATAGCCAAATCTTTCAGCCTGATAAACCTTTGATTCATTTACCAAAAAATGAAAGAATTTTAACAGTTTAGAGGCACAATTAGAGCCTCAGGACTTTTATAGCCATCCTTGTATGCAAGCACACACATCTCAAATACTAAGATTATATACAAAATTCATAACGTGGACGGGAATGTGAAACTTGCTTTTACATTCAAGCATTATCAAACCATTGTGGATAGAGTTTACATTTATGCCCTCTTTACTCTGATATGATCTTGTGTTACAACAAATATTTTAGGACTAGATCCTTATCAACATACACTTCTTGAGTATTTTATTCCAACGTTAATGCCATTATTCCACAAAGTAAATAGCAGTGAAATAAAAAAGCATCCTAATTAGAAAACACCTGTTCTGACAGGCCAGTGTACAAAGCAGGACCAAATTAGGCCCTCCATTAGAAAACAGCACAAGTCAGAAAGCACTAAAGCTTGCAAGCTCAAATCTGTATGAAATAAAATACCTTGTAGGAACTCCATAATCAGGGTTTCTTTTTCGAATATCTGAAAACAGGCTTTCAGATGGCTTTTTGTTGGAATCAAGGGGTCAGCTGGTATGAAAGTTTACACAGATTTAGTTTTTGTACTTTCCAGACATTGTAAGTTAGCTTTGTACAGGTGTTCTGCTTTGGTTTTGTTTTTTTAAACACCAGAAAAGTCTTTTTGGCTTGAAACTTTGTGGGTTTGCTATGTCACCTTTTCACAGTTTCCTAGGGAGACATACCTCAAAAATAATTTTTATGCTAAGAAATTTTTCTTGAACAACAGAACTGGGTATTGGAATATCTTTCTCTGTTAACTATACCCTCCTACATCTTCTTAAAAATGCACGTATGAAGTCAATTATAAGAAACCTGTCCCCAAGATTCAGTTTTTGAAAGCATCAGAAGTAACCTTCCCCAAGGGAACAGACTTGAGGTGTGCGAGTGGATGGCAAACTTAAACCACAGCGACACAGCATTAGGAAAGGCTCCCTGCATTCCAAGCACCAGCAGAAGAAGAGGGAAGGAGGTAAATGCTCCACTAATGACACCATTTTCTTATTAAAAGTGCTCGATTTAATGGGGCAGAAGTGTTAGTATGAGCCAATGTTAACGCTTAAATAAGAGCTGCTTCTGAAACCAAATTTAAGAATTAATGACCTCAGGGCCCAAATTTAAATGAAGCAAAAGGAATGTGCCTTTATTGCTCCTTTGTGGGGATAGCATAGGAATTCAACTGGAAAAGAAAGGGAAAGGTGAGAATTGTGGTGTTAGAAAATCTAGTAGAAAGGATGGTTAAGATGACAATCAATAGAGGTAGATGTCCAGGATCTTCAAGCACAGGCCCAAGTCTTTTATGTGATACAGCCACTGGAGACAAGGCAGAGGACTCCCATCTGTTTTACAAAATTAAACTAATATGGAATATATTCAACCAGAAAACAGTACACTTCATTTGTATCTTCTGAAATAATAACTTCTAAACCCCAAACTAAACTGGCACCCTGTCTCAGGGCCGTGCCCTGGTGGTAACCTCCCAGCACCTGCTCTGGACAGTGCCACTGCCTGAACCATCCAGTTGCAGTCTGCAACTATCTTTTAATCCATGTGTCCCTCCTTCAAGTACAGAAGCAGCCTGGGTCTTTATTCAGCCATCCTGGGACAACACTGCTTGCTACCAGTGCTCAAATGCATCTTCCCCAGGGTACATAGAATGTGTCAAAAATTTGTCCTCCCTACCACAAAGCCCAGAGCCACTGAGGGAGACTCAAAAAGCACCAAACACTCAAAGCTGCTGCACAACGCACGCCATTTTGCCATTTTCGGGCTGCAGGTTCTCCTGTAGGCATACTCTTCAAATCTGTGTTTTAGAAAAGGACCTGTGCATTGTGCAGTCCCATACTAACAGCATAACCAGTACAACTAGCATCACTTTGCATTTTGTAATATATTAAATGAATCCAGCTACTTCCTCTTCAGGAGGAGAGCTTAGACCTGTAGGTCTATTTAACACCTGGTTAAACCCTACTTAACCTCACTGCACTAACCTCACTGCACTAGTCAACTACTGTTCATAGAAGCTGAATTTTGACTAATAACGTCCCAATTAAACAGCAGTCATTGTCATTCACTATCATTAGGGTAAGTTGGTTTCCTGGGACATGTCCCAATAAAACAGCCATCTTGGTTAAATGCTTGCCAGTTAAGTAAACTATGTGACACAGAAAAGGGTTTGTGAAAGAAGAAGTTTGACTGCTTTTTACCCCAATCCATGTAGATAATTTGCCAACAATTTTAAGATCACACGCACTGAAGCACAGAAACTTTGACTATTAGCTTTCAGATAGCAAGGGGTGTGTGTGTGTGAGTATGCTCTAGCAGGCAGTAAATAGCATCTGTGTAAATCCCATTTCCTTGCAGAGCCAGGACGATGTGTAACACAAACTTACGTAATATATGCCCTGTGAGAAGAGAAACAACAAAATGCTGCAGGAACAAAAAATTAGAAGTAGCTCTGAAGTGCTCTGTGGGAGTAGGTTCAGAAGGCTAATTTGGAATGATCTGTGTTTAATATTAACAACTGAGAAAAATGATTTCAAGATTATTTCACAGAAGCCTGGGTCTTCCTTTCCAAATCTGGCATTTGAAAGTGTCTACCCAGAGCTGCAATAAGCTGGGCATGCAAGGCAAGACACAATTCATTTAAATTTAGCCATTTAGAGCAAGATGTCTAAACTAACCCAGTTGTTGAGAATTTCTCTGATGTCAAAAGCAAGGCACTTCTTGTTGTAAAATCATCATCTCCGATAGGAAGAATGCATAAATTTCTTCAGATACTGATTTATCTCTAATCGCCATAGAGTGTGCTCACCAAGTTAGCCTTTTCTACTATTAAACTCCACAGAAGCTGACCCAAAGGTCTGGCAGAACTGAGTATGTGCCTTTCACTCTAGTCTTTTTATGGGATAGAGAAGAAACAAGCATCCCTGAGACTGGCAAATCCAATCATTCACCTGTACAGGGCATGCAGCAAGCAGCACAGGCTAAAAAGGATGAGCTGTATCTCAATCTCAGAATGTCTTGGACAGAAGAACAGGCCTGAAAGAAAAGCAGCTTTTAAATGATCGTGTCAAATAGATATAATGCTGTGGACACACTGTCATGAAAAGGTACTGAAACACAGCTTTAATATCAGAAAAAAGAGACAACTGTGTCAGGATGCTGTCTCTCTAACCCCATTTCCAAGTTAACACACCCTGACTCTTGGAAGACAACCTCTGTAGGCTTTTGTGAGGCAATGGGACCACATCGTTGTCTACTTTTCACAGGGTGCAATTGTAGTCTGCACCATGGCTTGCACTTCATGTCAGAAACAAATCTGAGCCAGGATTAAAGCAAAGTGAAGTAGTAAATACATCAAATCACACCTTCCTTGCACATAGTTCTTGGAGCAGCCAATTTAACTGGAGCAGAGACTAACACACATCTACCTTCTCACTGCTGTAAAAATTCAGCTGAGCATGGGGCTCCATGGCCTGCAATCACGCATGCATGAAGAAATCCAGACTTCTCAGCAACTCCTTTATGGTCATGGTGCCTTAAAAACCCACAGAGATTTCACCACTGCACAGTTAAGTGATATTTATAAATGTTTCCTCAACAACCACAAATAAAGAGAAGGGATTTATATATTTTAAAGGAAAGCTAAAATGTTAGTACTATTTAATGTTTATAGAGTTTGTGGCCTGTATGGTCTAAGCATTGACTTGGTCTCAGGACAGCTTCTGTACTTTGGTCAGCAAAACCCTGTTCTTCTAAAGAATCCTCTAATCCTTTTCTTTCCTTCTTTCGTCACAAGAGTCAACAATGAGTTGCGCTATTTGCAAATGCTGACTTTATGGAAATCAGGAAACAAGCAAACATAACAGGTTTTTTAAAAGCGACATTCTGAAAGGGAGAATTGGGGGAAGCCGTGAGCTTTGCTTGAAAACTTCTGCCAAAGAGGAAAAGAAAAAAAAATTAAAGTTGTTGCTGAGGTTAAAGTATGGTTGGTTTTCCCTCAAGATAATGTAGTATCTGGGACAGTAGGGACACACCAGGGACACAAGAAGAGCTCGAGAAGCTGAATTTAAAGAGTCTGATGCTGGCATATTGTACAAGTCTACACTGCTGCTTTATTCCATGTCTCTGCTTACAGATATTAAGACCGAAAAATAACGTGCTCGAGCAAATTGTCTCAGCTGACCATCTCCAAAATAAACCACCAGCGGAGACTTTAATAAAAACAATTAACATCATTTGTGCAAGAATGCAATCTCCAACTGCAGGTACATGAAAATCCTGAATCACCATCCATAGTCCCTGCAGTCTTACAACCAATTTAAGATCATGAAGATTTCTTTTTCCTGCTGCCTGTCCCTGCCCCAAGAGAAAGATCTCAGCACTTCCTGAGGTTGGCACTGCAGCCTCTCCCTTCAGCAGCTCTGTCTGGGGCTGATCAGCCCATATATCTTTTGAAGAGTGGATTACTTACTCATCTTTTTCCCCCCTTGCATAGCTAATTAGCATGGATTGAAATCCTGCATGTCATTGTTCTCACTGTCATCTGCCCCCCAGAAGTACCTTAGTGCCCATCTCCCTTGCTTTGTTTTCCCCTCCCTTGGCTCCCTGCACTCTTTGGTGTATTGTCCTCACCGTGCCTGCCTCACTGCCTCTGGTGGATAAAACGTGTTACAGACCTTGTCTTCACTCTGCTCCACACCTGGAGATGACCTTATCTATTTATGTGGCAGTGCAAGGAACATGCCATATCCTGTCTGAGCTTTTGCTAAGAATAACTAACATGTGATATCCACCCTGAGGTAAGAAACCCCACACCTTTCCTGGCAGTGAACCAGTTGTGTAACCAAGATCTTATTGCTTGACATTGGGAAAATTTGTTTTAAATATTTTATCCAACAATATCAAGTAAAAAGTGAATGGTAGCTCAAACACCAGCACAGAAAATCAATTCACGTGCCCAAGTGCGTACAATAAAAGGTACTAAATTGTTTTCACCTCTTAAGCACAGATAAAATAGAAAAGGCCGAAACCCACTTACAATTTACCTATTTTTAACTTCAATTTATTTTGAAGGAACCTAGCCCTCCAGTTATTAGACATTCTTGATTACACCAAAGTTTTGATAGCAAAAACCTAATTATTCTGGAGACAACCACATTCAACATCTAATTTATATTTATACAAAAAAACCCATGTTAATGCTCCAATGCTTGAAGATTACCAATTCAAAATCCCAGACAGTTGAGTTAATAATTTTTCTGAAACACACCTACAAGAGAGGAAGTCATAGGTCACACAGTTATGAACATTTTGAAAAATTAAATACAGCCATTACCTAGAGAAAGTAATCTCTTTGATGAAATTTTATACCAATCCAATCTTCAATTACTAACTACTCTTCACTCAAAGGCTTGGAATACTAAATCCTGCTACCCCTGGGATTGCTACTGGTAAACAATTACTTTTAAGTATGAGTGATAGAAGCTTATAGCATTTCTACCCCAAATTTATGAGTCTGAGCACTGATGCTGCTGCCTTATGCACAGCAATGAATGGATGGGCCTGGGAGCTGCACCTGCAATGCATAACTGAAATGGCACTGAGCCCAAGTGCCACAGCAAACAAAGTGCAAGATCTGGCTCGGTTTTTTAATAGGTGATTAAATCACAGTTTTAACTTGCTCTCTCCACCTTCCTGAAAACTTCTGCTGTATTTAGCTATATTTGCTGTATTTTGCTGTATTTGCAAAAACATGTAATTTGTATTGCACATTTAGGGAAAGGAGGCAAGTTAAAGAAAAAGAAAAAAAAAATCAGATATTATAGGATGATCTTTGTTTAGATTTCTTAAGAGAAAACAGAATTTTCATGCTGCTGCAGCCCAGTAGCACTTGACAGCAACTTCCCCATCTCTAATCTTCCTATCTGTTCGCATCATCTTTATTATTTATGCCAATGACACTGCATCACGAAGATGTCTCTACTGAACAGTAATGGTATTGATCTGCAGAGGTTCATTTCAATAGTACCATACATTAGGGGTGTATTAATGAGGACTGCAATCTCCCTATTTTTTACATTCTGTTGGTATTTGTCTAATAAATTCTGCATCTTGAACATCCTATCAGTACCAGAGAAGCACTGCGAGCTGCTCATGCAAATTATTGCATGAACTTCTGTCCTATTTCACCAGCAATAACTGCATAATAGATAAATGCCTGAATTTTTAAGCTCATTGGAATATTTTTAATGTGAACTGACCTTTGCAATCAATTGCAGTTCATTCTGGTGCTTGCTTTAAAAATAACTAACAGGATTAATGAGTTTGTGTAGCTTTTATGACAACTTGGGTATTCCTGGCTGAATAGGTCATCTTTTCATGCCAACAATACAATTACAACAAGTTATGGTAATACATAGAAAATAATCAAGGTACCAAATTTGGAAATAATTTTTCTAAATAAGGATATGGACGAGTTTTATATGGATAGTAGGGACTAGATAGAAGTTGGGGGGAAAAGAGTGTAATTTAAGACAAATCAATTTGCAAGTACCAAACTCCAGATGTTCAGGGCAATACCAAGTGTTATACGTAAAAAATAAAGTCTATTTACTGTCTGGCTTAAGGGGTTGGATGTCCCACGTCACTGGGGATGAACACTGAGTTTTATCAAGACTGTCCGATGTCCATCATCCATTTTGCTTTCATTGCACTTTAATTATCAAATATTATGCTTGAACATGACAGAGCTGAGCACTTTAAATCTGTTTGCTGCTTAGCATTTACACACATCTTTAGCAAAAAGAATAAGGGTCACATTTCCATTTGGCACTGATAATCTCATTTCACTCTCTCAGCACCTTTTCCTTTCCTTCTCCTCAGAGAACAGAGTGAACAAATTCTGATTCTACATTCCATGTGAAGTTAATGTAGGCAGAATATGCGACACTTCTGTGACATTTTGCTACCTTTTTTCCTTAGGCAAAGTTCATCCCTGTGCAAAGGGTCAACCTAAAGACTGCTCAGCTGCTACTAATATGAAACTTGAGTGTTCAGTCTCTGCACAATAAGAATTTCAGCCAAAGAAAGTATATATTATACAGACATAATTTAAATTATACTGCCTCTTACAGGCTCGAATACACCATTACTTTACCTATAGCTTCATAGAAGACAAAGCGTGAGCACAAATGGCAGTCCCAGAACCAGAGCTACATGCCAGAGCACGATATTCACGTACTCTGCTCTAAATACTGCTCATGCCAATGAAGGCAGAGCCTATGCTTGCAGCTGGTAAATGCAAGTAAAAACACTGTTAGAAGAGTTCCTAGTTCAGATAGGAAGTTTTGTCTCAAAATTTTAGAATCAGTTCTCAATCCCCTGATGCTTTTCTGAAAATTATCACATGCTACATACCAACTTCCCTCTGCCAGCATAAACTTGTTGGAAAAGCATCAACTGACCTAGCTCTGGCTACTTGAATAGAAGTATCACCACGTGCACATACCCACTGTGAGTTAAACGATTACTAGAAGGTGATCCTGCATTAACATGGAATCATAACCTGTCTTTCCACTGTTAACAATTTTAATGGTGTAGAGGATTCCAACGTGAAAAACACAACAGCAACTTAATATCATAATGGCTATTCAAAACATTTCTGACCTCTCAGGGTGTATCAGATTTATGACATGAGGAATATCTTACACAAGTTGTAGATAACAGATCAGTGCACTGAGGTTCTCTGTCCCCTTCCCTTTGTTGATAAACAGAAGAATTTGCAAGATTTTAAATCAGGAACTCAAAGTCTTCTTCCTTCATCAGAAGTGACTTAAGCTTCTAGAACCAGGATTTATAGGCACGATCCCTCAACCTGACAACACACTTGGGATTATTGCACTCACTCCCAGTTTGGAAAGTGATTCTGCACTTGAATATCATGTTCAATATATCCTCTCTTAGCAAAATCAGAGAGAGAATTGGAGATAGAAGGCTGGCAAGTAGGAGTGTAAATTCTTATAGAGGGGCTAAAATTGCTAGCAGGGATGCTTGTCTAACTGCACAGGTGTTAGACAGCTAAAAAGCTAACAGGGAGGCTCAAGAATAAAGGATTTGGCAGACATCACACAGGTCTGTATGACCCCCATAACATTTCACTGTAACTCCAGGTATCTGCAAAACTAAATACACCTCTTGTGAGCAGTATCACGTGGCTTCTCAAAATACAAGCGACACAGAAACGTGTTTTATTCACGCCCAGTTTTCCGTGTTCACCCCAAATAGAACATGATGGTGAATTTGGCAACTACATACAATTTTATCAAAACTGAGGATTCTCTTACAAGTATTTTTGATCCTTTATTTTTAGTAAAAGAGTAAAAACAGCTTTTAGAAAAATAAAAGTTTCTATCTTAATGAAAGGGTTTAATAGGTCCTTGACCAAAGGGAGGTGTGGGGGGGAGACAGATCAAATAGGGAAAGTGCAAAATACTGGTATTTATATTCCAACCCTATCATGTAAAAGACAGCAGGTTCCCATATATATTAGCATAGGATGTTTCCCAAAACGGAAGCAGCATTGGAAGTGCCATGTGAAGACTTATGTAACATCTAAACAGACCACAAAAAACAACTTTGTCTTTTTCGCCTTTGCAACTCACAGGTCCCTTTACAATGAGAATGGATGGTAACAAATGGGTACCCTGCTTCTCTAGGCAGCAAGGCTTCAGCAGCAACCTAACTCTTCATCAATCCATTTATAGGCAGGAGCACCGACTTTTCCCATTTTGCAACTTAACTGCCAGAAACTAAGCTAACTCTGTGGTTTAATATCGTCCAGAAACTGAAGCTCTTGCATAAAAATAATCAGTTGCACTAAATATGAGCAAATACAACAATAAATAGCTAGAAAAAAATTTGCTGTAGTCACATAATTTAAAAAGTAGAAGAAACTTACATTTGAAGATTTCATTGTATATTAACTTTATTTTCCTTTCTTCCTATGGCAGAGCTCTTCAAAATGAAAGAAACAAGACGATGCATCTTGGCAATAATTCAATAGTACAACAATGTTTATTACAGTTTCTATAAAATCAAAGGACTTTGTTACCTCTTCAATAACATCAACAATTATGCTAACAGAATAACAGTAACTGTGGAGGTTAATTAAAAGCATGCCTTCAAACACTGTGTACACAATTTGCACAATTTACTTCCCTGTTGTGTTGTCTGTGCAGAAGCTCCCTGAAACGTCTCCTTGAACAGAGAAAATTTCTCCTGATATAAAACAGATATACACATCCCTTGGACGCCACAAACTCGTTTGTGTCCTGGTAACCTTGTGGTAGCCCTGTTCTCAGAGATACTTCTGGAAACTGGGTTTAGCTCTAGAATATTCTGAAAAAGCTGCTAGCGTCAGAGAAGCCATTCTGTCCTACTGTTGACCATGTGAACTAGTGAGGAGAGATGAAAACATAAACTGTTTACACTTTGTATCCCTCAACAGTTCTCAAGGCATCTGTGCACTAATTTAAACTGTGGAGGCAAGAGGAGGCAGGGAAGGCATTATGCAGGAAACAAAAGGACTCCACTTTTTTTTTTGTCCATAATTTTACTAAAACTGTGAAAATGCTACTGGAAAGCTCTAAGTGGTAAACTCTCCACAGGCATTCCTGTAAAACTGGCACACAATGTTCTTATGGGCACATGCTGTTAGAATGCAAGACTATCCAGTCTGAGAATACTGCAGGATACTTTCTGGTTTTCATTAGTCCTAGAATTAAATTTTTTTTCAAGAAAGCAACATGACTAGTACTAGGTTTACTCTTCTGATGCAACAAGGTGAACTACCTGAAGGATTAGTTGTATCTGAAGGGTTGAATCAAGATGAATTATACACTTAATATTTCTATATTTGAAGTAATTAATTGTTGTTTAAGGAATTAATCACTGTCTAAATGCTACCATGGTCCCCTTCACTGGCATGTCACCGTGCCTTACATGTACAATAAGGCAAATGAGCTTAGCAGCCAGAAAATCATTCTTGCACAGAATCTATAAACACTCAACTGCCAAACAGCGCAAAACAGGGAGGGATAATTGTTTCTCATAAGAGATCTTAAAACACAAAACGAACTGTAAGTTCAAGTGGCTATAATTCAACATAAGGATGCTGCTGCTTCCTCACAATGAGCCAAGTATTACTTTCACAAGGGTTTCCTTGCTGGAAATCAGCAGGTATCCAGCTGGCAGTGGGCAAAGGGAGGGCATCACGGAAGAGACCACGTGGGACCAAGACAAAAGTGCCATGGGACAGACCAGGAGCAACCAGGATGCCCAGGAGAGTCAGGCTTGGGACAAGGAGAGTCTCCGTGCTGCTGCAGCTGTTGACCCACACACTCCTGGCTCCTTCCCGTGGGCAGGCACCAGCCTGAGGCACCAGGGCTTTCACAGAGGCAGGAAAAGCAGAGCTACCCTTCTGTTGGACAGCAAATTCCCGACTTAAAATACAGATTATGTATTTTAGAGTGGATCTTTGAGCTGACACGTTATTAACATTCTCGGCCTGCCGTTAGTTCAAGGTAACCCCTCAGATCAAACTTATGTAAAACACAGTGATTAAAGTCTAGAGCTTAAATCACTTAAAACAGTTTACCTATAAAAGAGATCAATACCTTCTGTATTTTGATTTTGTTTGTCTTCACACTACTTGGAAAAAAAAAAGTAGTTTATATCTTATCCAAGCACCTTGGTGAATTTTACAATTTATCTTTTTTTAAAATAGCACCTTTTATTACTGTCACAGGTCAAAAGGTAAAGTCTCCTGCTGCAACTCATTCGATGAGATAAATCAGTACCTATGCTGATGTGAAAACTGGGAAATATGCTGCTAGAAGGGACTGGAGTGGCACACAGCTCTCCCAGAATGGGGGAAAAAAATCTGACAGCTTCAGATTTCACACCAGCCCGTGTAAACCCACAAATTTTCTGTGTGAGCATACAGATATAGATACATATGTAAACAGGATTGCAAAATGGCAGATGTAAGGAAAGATGCAGCACTCAATGATAACACAACCATTATTTTGAGCTTCTAATCACAAAGTTTTAATTAGATCAAAATGTTGCATGTTAAGCACATGGATAGAGTTACCAGCTGTAGCACTCAGTACTCCAGAGGTACTCACTTGCCATGTGAACTTTGTATGGATGCACTGATAATTTCATGATCCAGTTTGCTTCTCAGACAATGAAATGCTACCAGATTCCCATATGGTGATACTTAAAAATAACTCTACACCACTAAGGCTCTGACAGAGCTATATTACAGTGTTAGAATAGTTTAGTATCCCCAGATGACAAGAGTCAATTAATACATGAATAAGGATCTAGTGCCTCTTGAGTGAAGTTTTTATAAGTAAAAAACCTCACTCCTCCTTTCTGTGCAGTTTGATTAAGAAAGAAATGGTTTTCTAATCAACTTTAGCACACATGTGCCTAGATGAACTAGCTGCCTATTAAATAAATGTGCATCTTTAATCCAGAAAAACTAGATAATCCATCATAACAAGAGAACAGAAGCTATATTTCTTTTAGAGGAGGAAAGGAAGAGGTTCGAGGTAGAAATCTTAGTTGGGTAAACATTCAGAAATTCACACCAAGGTTTTGTTCCAAACCAAACTGAAATATCTATAATCTCATTCTTGAATGTGCTTCTGTTATTAAATCAAGGAACAGAATTGCATAAACCTGAAGTATTGCCTAGAAAGGTCTGACATTAATCTATCCCTTTGGGAGTGCTCAAATAAGCTTGTTGTGGCATTGTTGTTTTTTTTTTTTTTTTTCCCCAAAACTTTCATCTTCTTTCCAATAATGGGCACATCCAAGCATATTAGGCATTGAGGTTTCAATAATCATGTTATCTTTTCCCAAAGTATATGATGGAACTTGCTGTCTGAAATTCAATTAATAAAACCTACCCTTTAATTAACCTATTAAGTTGTTAAATGCTTGAAGAATTGCTTTAGCACCTTATAAAAGCTACAGCTACGTAATAGATAATAAGTACCATTGGCATGACATCATGATTAATTGAAGAAACAGTGGGAAAAATATGATCAATGTAACACTGACTCAAAGTCAGTCATGGAACAGGAATAATTAAATGAACAAACGCAGCATTACAGGTAAGAATTTTTTCCCCAAATAAGTATCTACTACTACAGAGGATCACAGCACGAACATTTGGCAATTATTTGCAAAAAAGCATCTATTTCAAAGGAGGTATAGGAACAGGAATTGATAGCTCCCAAGAAGAAATCAGTGTATGACTGTGGCTTCAGCTACTGCACCGTTGAGCCAGACGCACTCGCCCCACGTCCATCCGGCTGGACAGGTGCTGCCAGACACTCCCCTGGCTGGGAAAAAGAAGCACCAGGAAGGCTCATAACCAGAGCCTGAGCATCAATAAAATCACACCTGGCACAGGGCTAAATGCCTAGAGGAAAAATAGGGAGCACTTTAACTTTTCTGAGGTGCCAGATTAACAGAAGCAGCAGCACCTGCCATCAGGAGTGACTGAGGGAGCAGAGAAAGGTCATCCACGAGTTCAAAGGGACTGTAACTTCTCTTCTGGAGAAATCCCACATTTCACACTTCTGAGTAATCCCAAATTGCCTCACATCTTGACAGCAGCTCTAAGCTTTTTGCTCCACAAATCAGAAATCCTACATGCCACCTTCCAGAACACGTGGGAGAACTTATTATGACTGGTTAATTTTCTTAGGAGATATCTACCGAGAAAGCCTCTCACTGAAGTTATTCTCACTGTTATATCTGTCACAAGTTTTTTTCTCTTAGCCCCTAAATTCCTTACCAAGAAGCCAGCAACTGACTTAGAAATCCATGCCTGGACAAAATTACAGCAATCTGAGAGAAGTTCAATGACTTTCTGGACAACAATATTGTTTCCCATCCATTCAATGTCCCTGCCATCTGAAATCTCTTGCAGTTGCAGTAAGCCCTTTCTTTCTGCAAAATCTTCCTAGATTTGTATCTATCTACACGTGAGAAGATAAAATGCAATTATAATGGCAAAACTTTGCCTTTGCAGACAGTCTACGAAAGTTAAGAGATATTTTGCCAGGTCTTCAGTGGGGTAAGAGATACTGGCAAAACAAATTTTTCAGCAGTATCTTAGGATGTTTGTTTGTCTAAAAAATTGACTAAGTATGTAAGGAGGATTTTTTTTTAAACATGTCTTAAACAGGTACACTGGAAAAGCTTTAAAATACCCCAGTTGCAGCATCCTATTAAGAGCATGAATTGCAGCACAAAAATGATGGTAATTAGAAACTATATCATCATCTGTTTCAATGCTGAAAATATTTACAAACTACAGGATGCTGCTGCCTCAGAAATTAAACCTCGAGAAAAGTGTTTCAGTATCAGCCATACTCATCTTATGAGAAAATCTGAATGTCAGACATATCTAAACTGACAACCAGCAAAACTTCACCTTAAATTCCTTTCAGTCCATTCTCAGGAAGGTGACAGATAAGGGCTTGGAATGAAGAGCCTATTCAGCCACATAATCGAAGTTGCATCTTGTCAACAAGAGAAGCAAAAGACAAGTTATCTATGCTGCAATATCACTGTCATACACTTTTTTTTTGCAGTGCCAGAGATATTTCAAAGGGAGATTTGGCTTTTTGAACACCTTTAATAGGCTTCCTCAGAGTTTTAATTAGTAGGAGATCCAAGCAGTAGCTGACAGCTGGCAGAATCTCCTGTCGTGAGTTAAAGTCAACCTAATTAAGATTCTGGAAGGAAAACATATTCTTCCCAACACCCTTAATCAGTCAGGCTTGGTTGAAAATGCAATACGGAACCTTTTGCCTTGACAACAACATAACCTTCGAAATATGGCACTTCCAAACAACAATAATAGTGCAGTGATTGCTTCATATGGAAATTTAGTAAAACTCCTCCTAAAGCTCTGAAATGCATTCTCCACCTTCCCCTTAATAAATGTTAATATAATTTGGGATTATTTGTCATACTTAAGATTTGACATTTCATGACTGAGACATTTTGTGCTATCAGAATCACAGACAGTGACATATAAGCTGCCCCTAAGAGATGAAACAACTTTTTTTTCCTGGCTCTTGTAAAATTATCTAAGTATTTACAGCTTGAGTGGAAATACAACTAGAACATTCAGGTTGAGCCAGATATACATAAACAAAAGGAGATTTGTCTTTATCACAAGCCAAGGGCTGTCTTGTCAGCTCAGGTTCAAGTGCCAGCCTGAACCTCCAGGTGTCTGTGCTCTTTGTGCTCTGCTCTGTCTGGAGCAAGCTGGCTCTCAGGGCAAAGAAATCCTGGCTGTCAAACTTTACCTCTAAATCACTATAGCCATAACTACCTCAAACTTTGGGGCTCTGCAAGCTTAATCCGAGCTTCAGTAAAGCAAGAAGAAGTCTGTTTACTGGTCCCTGTTGGTTTTGGGGTTTTTTTTTAAGTGAACCGACGAAGCATTTTGGTCGCACATAGCAGTATCAGATTTGCCTTTATGTCTACCTGAAATCATTACTGCCTACAACCAGTTCCAAACACCTGGCCCACTCCTGGCTTGGCAGACTGCAGAGAGATGATCTGCAAAACAACCCAGCTAAAAATAAACACCCCAGCATGGAACATGGCTAGAGTAAGGGTTGCCTTGAAGATCAGTACAACTCCCAGCAAGTCCAAGCACTACAGCTTGCTGAGGTTTGAATAGAAACCTCATTTAGAATACAGTATAAGGTTTCCACTGTCTTCTTTTCTCTTTCTACAGCCTTTCTCTACCGTGCATTCACTTACACCTCAGAAATAACTTAATTCACCGACTTTCCACTCATTCTGTGCATGCCCTGGTTCTTCATTGCCATACGCAATGTAGGATCTGCAAACGTAATGATATCACAGCCGTTCCAGTGTTCATCACACGTTATAGTCCTTCTAGACAGTTGTAAATGACTGCAGAAGGTACAAGGCAGTCAGGAATCAGGCCCACAGTACTCAGAGTGATTACCATGAATATGACAATAATCCCTCTCTTTGTAAAACAAAATCCCAGGAAATGTGTATACATGGAGGTTAAAGCCTCTTGGAGCAGCTGTTAAGACGCCGCTTAGACTACTCAATTATGCTATTAAACCAGCAGCAGCCACCCAGGTGATTTGATTCTCAGCACAGAAGCTGTGAAGTACAAAGTAGAAGACGCTGATTTTAATAGCAGATCTAAGGCAGTCCGGCCGGCGCAAGGTGCAGCCACCATGAAAGGAGCTGCGCCAGCAAACTCTTCTTTCTGTTCCCTCAGTCACACCTGGATAATCCAAACAACAAATGTAATTGTGGCAGCTAACATCCCAGACCTATCAAGTGACTCATGAAAGGCACAGGGAGCTCTGAGAAAAAGCACTGGAAGCGATCGTTCTGCATGCTGCCATTTTGTACTGTGATAATAAAATCAGTGACAAAGTTACCCTTGAAGTCCAAGACAGCATTATTAATATTAATACTTAAAATTGGTCCAGTCTTATTTATCTTTTGGAGAGTGCTTTCAGACCTTCAGGATATACCTCTCCTAGCAAAGAACAGGGAAGAGCTGCTTTTTTTCTCCTGATGTATTGCTCTTTAGATATTCAGATGGATAGCTACAGGGCCACAGCCAGGAAAGCTGCATTTCCATTAAGTTACCGTATTCTATAGACAGGCAGTCTCCTTGTTTTTCACTTTCAGTACTCCACATTTCCTCTTTTAAGTCAGGTAATTTTACTTCTGCCTTTTTCACTTCAGCTCAATATCTAAGTTAGAGTTCCAAGTCCAGTGCAGTTAACATCTTACTCTCTGTCCTTCTACCACTGTGTTTTCCTCTGCGAAGCCACAGCACACAATTTATTTGCATTACCAGGACACCTTTCCTGACTGAAGCTGCTGTGACAGTCACACCGAGCACACAGCCACAACACTTCCACTTCCATCCTCCCCTCTGCCAGCAGCCACCAGGCAGCATGACAATCCTCTTAGCATCAGCCCTCTCCCATTCCTCCTCCCTCAGCTGCCCACAGGCTGCCCCAGTTTTCCCTGAGCCCTAAATATCATCTCCTAGACTGAGCTTTCCAGCTGCTCATCTTTCAAGGACTTTACCTGCTCCTCTACAAATGCTCTTACTAGTACATGCATCTTCGTTTAGAATTAACAAAGCAAAGACCAATGTTTAAATGACATAGTGTGTGTTAAATATTTGACACACAATTGTTGCATAAGACTCGATCAGTAACTACCTTTGCACTGGTACAATGTCACTGACTTAAGCAAGTTATCTTGGAGGCCAAAAATTCCGGCTAACATTTCATCTCATCTCTAGAGCACACTCCCTAAACCCACACACTTTTACTGACAAACAAATGAAGCTGAGCAAGGCTTTTCTTAAGAGAAAAAGCAAATCAGGAAGGAACCACAAAGCCTTTCAGAAAATTGCATGCTTCAGAACATCAACTTAAAACAGATCAGCAAAGCCCCAAAACTCAACCAGGCAGATGCAGACCTGAACCCCCACCCTACCCCGGGGAAATTACTGCCCCTCATCGCTTGAAGAGGCCTCGGGCCATGCTTTGATGAGGCAATGAAGGCAGACACTATCATAAAAAAAGACAGGTTTCAAACACAGGTAAATAAAACAGGGAGATACCTGTTTGTTTGAAGGTCCTTCCCACCACAGGTCACCACATGAGGGGTCCAGGAGCTGGGCTGCAGCCAGAGGCACCTCGATGAAACTGAGGAAGAAGAATCTCAGACAGACCAGCAGGAGCCGGCAGGGGATACAGGCACCCTCCAGAGACTGGAGTCACTAAGCCAGGGGAGGTCTAAAGACAACTCAGAGGAATGGCCCAGTTATTAGGAGAGAGACTGGTAGACCCTTAATTATGGACAGGTGGAGCCAATTATGGTCAGTAACGAGCCCTGCCCAGGGGAGGACAGTCAGGGCCAGTAACACCCTGTGCCCAGGGGAGGACAGTCAGGGTCAGTGACAGCCCTGCCCGGGTGAGGACAGTCAGGGTCAGTGACAACCCTGCCCAGGTGAGGACAGTCAGGGTCAGTGACACCCCGTGCCCAGGGGAGGACAGTCAGGGTCAGTAACAGCCCTGCCCGGGTGAGGACAGTCAGGGTCAGTGACAGCCCTGCCCGGGTGAGGACAGTCAGGGTCAGTAACACCCTGTGCCCAGGGGAGGACAGTCAGGGTCAGTGACACCCTGTGCCCAGGTGAGGACAGTCAGGGTCAGTGACAGCCCATGCCCAGGGGAGGACAGTCAGGGTCAGTAACGAGCCCTGCCCAGGTGAGGACAGTCAGGGTCAGTAACAGCCCATGCCCAGGTGAGGACAGTCAGGGTCAGTAACACCCTGTGCCCAGGGGAGGACAGTCAGGGTCAGTGACACCCTGTGCCCAGGTGAGGACAGTCAGGGTCAGTGACAGCCCATGCCCAGGTGAGGACAGTCAGGGTCAGTAACAGCCCATGCCCAGGTGAGGACAGTCAGGGTCAGTAACAGCCCTGCCCAGGGGAGGACAGTCAGGGTCAGTGACAGCCCATGCCCAGGTGAGGACAGTCAGGGTCAGTGACAGCCCATGCCCAGGGGAGGACAGTCAGGGTCAGTGACACCTCAGAATGGCTCTCAGCACCATCACAGAATGCAGTTATTTCCCCAGATGAGGTTGCAGTTATCACAAATGAGCAAGCTGACTTCAACAACATAATTTCAAAGCATTAAATCCCCCCAGTGCTCTTTACCAAGGAGCTTGCTGTTATCATACAACTGTGTTCTTATTTATGGTTGAAAGAAATGTCAGAAATTGGGTACCCCTAAACTAAACCCTAATTTTCATCCCAAGCGTGTGCCAAAAGCATCAGTCACACACACTGCACTTTCTGCACCTTCTACACAAAGAGGGCTGAAACAGTCTTGGTGGAGCAAGGTAAACTGGATTCCTCACCACCTTTACGGTGACAGAAAAATGTGTAGGTGGCCTTACAAATATTTATTTGTGGCTCAAAAATGAGTCTACAGCCCGTTTGAAAATACCCATAGATTTTTTCTATCTCACAAATCAAGAAACAAAGGAATTCAATAATTAAGGAAAAGATGTTAAGCTGGTGTACAGCACTGTAGCTCCCCAATTTAGGTGGTGTGATGAACGGCTTGCATGACCCAGGTCTTGGCACAGAGAATATTTGATTGATGCCAACAGCTTTACACACACATTTCCATGCAGAAATATTGAGTAGGAGATTGGAATTGAAGTATTTAGGATTATGAAGTGACACAAATCAAACAAAAATCCAGATTAAAAAATTTTCCAATTTAAACTGCTCCAGTGTGGAAAATCTCCCCCGCAGAATAATAATTTTTTGAACAGTATCAAAGATTCTCTCTTCTATAGGTTTTAGTTTGTTGAACTACTGCTCTATACAATTTGTTACCCTGCCAGAAAAAGTGGACAACAATTGATACCTTAGAGGACTTTCTGCCCTGTTATAGCTGCTCTGCTTGCACGAAGCAGCACAAAACCTGAGGATATGGAGTTAAATTTTTCCTGATCCCTGAGGCAATCAGTGTATTCCTTGGAGTATGAAATTTGATTACACTTATTATCTTAGCTTGCATAGTTCTGACCGTCCTTACTGCATATAAAATATTTCAATCCTGTTAGAGATCCTGTACAGCACTTGATAGCTTCCTCGGGCAGGAGTGCTACAGGTGGACTGTGCTACGTGAGAGTCCACCAACCCAAATGCCAAAATATTAGATTTTATCTGTAAAAGTTTACACCGCGGGCCAAGGTGGAAGCACATGATAATGGGGCAGCCTGGGGAAATTTCAACTGTCATTGTAATGCAGCACTTGCTCTAGAAGTAAAATATATTTATACTCCATCCTCAGTGGCTGCCAATGCAAGCCCTTTCAGGGACGCTAATTTTAACCTCAAAATTTGACAAATGATTTTATACTTGGCAGAAAGAGAGAAACAGTCAATGGAACCTAGCTGAATAAGAAATCACAAAGTACCTGAAATGAAGAACATGTTTTTAATTGTTTACTTCACTCCCACCCTAACGTCTGTCTGTGATGGATGATGTGACAGAATAATCCTCACTAAATTCTAAGTAAATTAGAATTAGCAGAAGTGGCACTGCATTTATCTTATTCAGTAACGGTTCTTTGTTTCTCTTTGGTGTCATCCTTTGGTTTTCTAGTTGATGGCATTCTTCAGTGCGAGGGACGAGACAAAAAGGCTAGAAGATTAATAGGGTAGAGGGAAGGGGTGAAGGCCGTGTGTTCTCATGACGTGCAGATTAAGTGTTTTAAAGAAGCACATCCTGGTTAAAATATGTCTTTCTCAATGACAGCATTTGCCAAATTACCCATTGCAAGAAATTGTGCTTCTGAATGTAGCACAGTTTGCTTTCACGTAGCTGACAAAGGCACATGCACTAATAAGGGAAACTTGCTTTCACTTTCTTTTCCTCCCACAAAATGCCTTACCTTGTTGCCCATTAAAGAGGTGAAGGATAACAAAGTAAACTATTTAGGCAGTAGTGCATTTCAAGGTTCAGTGCAAAAGGAACCATGTCTGCTCAATACTTTGGGAAAGAAAAAAAAAAAAGATAAATATGCTATTTGCATTTGCAAGTTGTTCCAGAAAAAAAGCTAGGTCTTTTGACAATGGCTGTCCAACAAAATATAAATGCTCTCTCCTACATACCAGAATTACCTAGCTAATTCTGATAAATACTGCCTGGGAGAAAGCACAACACACTGAGCCACTGAACACCCCAGCTGCAGGAAGGTTCCATTGTTCACTGTCCAAATAAGCCACATTCACCACATTTGAGAATACAGCACTGACTCAAATGGCATTGTAATTGTAAACTCATTTATTCAGCAAATGCACGGAATGCTGCAACTTTCATTTGCTGTAGTACTACAAGAATGCCTCAAATATAGGAATAATTATTTAACAAAAAACATGCTGCCAGGGTTGAGAGAAATTAATTTGGAAACAAGTGGCATATTCATGAGTATGTTTCCTTTGCTATTTGTATGCCTCCAACATGATCCTAATAAGCATTTTTGAGGAATAATTGACTTGGTCATTCAGTCTGAACGTGTATTTGAAGGTTATTAAACTCAGACACATGTCCACAGAATTAATATATTGAAAACTCAATTAAAATTGAAATACAAAATCAGTCATCTAATTCCTAATACAGTCATGCTGTCTCATGGCAGTGAAAGGGAACAGCACTCACATCAGATACTGACACTGCACTCACCTCCCTCTCAAACCTTTCTTTCTCTTTTGCCTAATTCCCAATTCAGTTACCCATTTTTGCTACAATCCAGAATACCTGCTGCACTGGCAATCTTACTTTTGTTAAAGCTGCAAACCTCTGTGTGTGTGTATGTATGTGAGCATATAACAAAATAAACAAGCAGCTGATTCAAAACATGGCATTAAGAGGCACAAATGCCAGTAGCCATAGGCAGTTTTGTTAAAAGTTTTTCCCCTGTTTTGTTTATCCCAATCTTTCCTGAAAAACTTGAGGACTCTGATCAAGTTTTCTTGGAAAAACTGTGCAAAGTTTTTTGACCTAAAAGTGGATCTGAAGGCAAAAGAGCTGAAGACTGAAACAATATCAAAAAAAGCTCTGAACACCTCCATGTTTGTCTGTTTTAATATAAATAGGAGCTATTAATGGTGCCAATTTGTTTGAAGCTTGTTTATACTCACGTTTAGATGCTGGCCATTTTCTGGTAAAAGAAGAATTTAATTTAAGGTTTAATTTAATCTTAAACTTTCAATTATTAAGACATTCAGTTTAAACCCACCCCACATTAATAACAGCTGAATAGTCAAACTATCACAGGGAAACAGTGGCCTGTAGCATGAGCTACCAATGTCCCACACAGCAGGATAAAAACCCCAACGAAAATCACTTTTTATTTTGTGGATGTAAAATCTTTGTAAGATCATATAAAATATGAATTTTGTGAATTTCTATGAATATAAAAGATCCACAAAAATAAAATATATTTTCAGGGTGACCAAGATCTACAGCTCAAGTTTATACACCCTGAAAGATTTATGATCTAGTTAGATGGATGAAGATTCATGGCAGCAAATTTGAGTTGTCATAGTTGAAAAAGTGATGGATTGTCAGAAATAATAAATACAGCAAAATACTTCAGGTCTTATTAATTCTCAGATTTCATCTTAAGCATCAATAATTTCCATGTCTAAAAGCATAAATGCAATTAATTAAATTGCAATTAAAGAATGTTCTCTTTCATCACACCAGATTAATTTATCTCAGACAGATTGTGTTCATATTCTTAATCCTGAAATGTAAAGAAATTAATGGGAACTTTCAAGCTAGGTAGCTCTGGACATGCAGTGCTACTTGGAGCTACTGTCCTTTTAAGTGATTCAATAAAGACTGAGTTAACAGTTTTCCCTGTGCTATTGTGGGTTTAAAAGATATTAAAATCATTCTGCAAAACAAGGCTACAGTAACTAAATGTGTGTTATATTTTATTTTGAAGCACTCGTGTTCTCTTTTACTGACAACACAGAAGTTCTAATAAAGGAATATATAAATCAGATACAAAGGCAAAGTAACTATAAAATGAGCTGCTTTATGCCAGTTTTAGGCTTTTGCTATGAGGGTGTATCAACAAATTTTTTAATAATATATATGTAGCCATTTACATATTAAGCATAGAATTCTCAAAAGTACCCAGGTGTTCTGAGAACATATTTGGCCTTGCAATTCATTGGATGAGTTTCCCTCATAACCCCTTTGTATAGTGGCACACTGATACCCGGGGAGCCCCTGCAGAGAGAGCTCAACAAATTAGAGAGATGGGCGATCACCAACTGTATGAAATTCAACAAGGGCAAGTGCTGGATCCTGCACCTGGGATGGGGCAACCCTGGATGTATGGGCAGACTGGGGAACGAGGGGCTGGAGAGCAACACTGCAGAAAGGGACCTGGGGGCCCTGCTCGATGGCAAGTTGAACATGAGCCAGCAGTGCCCTGGCAGCCAGAAGGGACATCCCTGTCCCGGGGCCATCAGGCCCAGCACTGTGAGCCGGGCAAGGGAGGGGATTGTCCCACTCTGCTCTGCACTGGGGCGGCCTCACCTCGAGTGCTGGGGGCAGTTTTGGGTGCCACGATATGAAAAAAGACATTGAGCTGTTAGAGAACGTTCAAAGGAGGGCAACAAAGATGGTGAAGGGCCTTGAGGGGAAGCCATGAGGAGCAGCTGAGGTCACTTGGTCTGTTCCTCCTGGAGAAGGAGACTGAGGGGAGACCTCACTGCAGTTACAGCTTCCTCGAGAGGGGAAGAGGAGGGGCAGGCACTGATCTCTGCTCTGGGGTGACAGTGACAGGACAGGGGAGGTTTAGGCTGGATATCAGGGAAAGGTTCCTCACCCAGAGGGGGGCTGGGCACTGGCACAGGCTCCCCAGGGAAGCGCTCACAGCACCAGCCTCACAGAGTTCAAGAAGCATTTGGACAATGCTCTCAGGCACGTGGTGTGACTCCTGGGGATGGTGCTGTGCAGGGCCAGGAGTTGGTCTCGATGATTCTTGTGGATCTCTTCCAATTCAACATATTCTGTGATTCTGTGATACAACTCATCACTAGAGAGTCACTTCGGTTTGAGTGGAAAAATCCTTGTTACTTATTTTCAACTGAAGTTACCAAAGATTGACCTGAAAAGACATTTTCTGACCAAGCATCAGCTGCCCAGGGATACCACTGCTTTCCATTGCTAATAGAGCAGAAAGCAGAAGCTCAGTTTAGGAAAACAGAGAGCTCCTGGCTCTGATTGCAGTGATGTTGAGAAACAGGTTTTGACTCCAAACAAGGTCTGCAGACACATTTGGAGAAAAGCAGCTGCACTGACTTCTAAGTAAGGGGGAATTCAAGGTCTGTGGAAGGATTTTGGTGCCAATGTGAACATTCTTCAGGCTCACAGATGCAATCCCCTGGAATTTGCTTTTGCAAATTAGTAGACTGTGCATGCTTCTATACATTGTTGAATATTCTGGTTGTTTCCAAATCCTTAGCTGCTGTTACAATGAACATTGGACACCATATCATAACATCAATAAGTTTATATAATGAAAAAAGTGGATATTCAGACATGTTTTTCCAAACAATTTTAAAATTGTGTTCATTGCAGAAGTGTCCTGTGACAATCTCTGAGAATAGCAATCCAGCTAATACAATGCTTTTTCTGACTTGCTATAAGGACAGTATTAAAAACTAATTTTTGTATCTGGCAGAAAATTGGATTTTGTTTGGGAAATTCAAGGCAATAATATTCACATTACACACATGTGCATATTTTTTCCCCATATTTCATCTTTGTCAGAAAAATCTCATCTATTCAGGATGAAATTTCATTCCCATTTAATAAAAATGCAATGATTCAAAGTTTACACTTGAAAAGTGTCAAAAACAGACACTAAAGTGGTCATTCAGTTGTGTAACTTTTAATCAGGGAACCAGTATCAGTTCAATACAGTCAAACCCGGTAAAATTGCTTTTCCTTCTATCAACTCTGAATTTGGATATTTGACTTCAAAAGGACTTTTAATAAAAGTTAAGGTACCACGGGCACATGAGGCTGGAGGTACAGATTAGAAATACTACTGGAGAGGAAAAATAGGCTGAAGCAGTTGAGGCTCGGAGTGAATGAGATCCAGGTTACATTCCTGTTGGGGACACTACATTACTTTCGGCCACTGGACAAAATCAGTTAAGATTTCATGTTTTGGTCCTCAGGGATGAAAACAAATGAATCTGTTCTTTCTATCCCTATAGATGGTCATCTCTTAGCTCTAAGAACAGTTTCTTACCTTATGAATCTATGTGTGCATGTGTACATATGCGTGTGCGTACATAATACATATTTAAATTATCACCTACACACATATATGCAATCTCCCCTTGAAAAGTAAGCTCTGGTGTGGATTCCAAGCACTAATGTTAAATAAATCAGAATTTAACTATCTCAGTGCAGAAGCAAAGGAGTGTGGAAACAGAATTTCCCGGTGTTTCTGGGAAAATATGCATGGGGGTGTCTATTTTTGTCTGCCTACATGGTTGCCCTGTGATTAATCCAAATTATAGTGAAAAGGCAGGGAAACATAAAACCAGAATACACATGGATAGCTGAACATTTCTGACTTTGAAAAGGGAAAGTGAACAACCCTTTTTCCCTGCTGGTATTCTAATACAAAGACATACAACATAAGAAGTGACATAATTTACTTTGACACACCATCATTATTTGCTATGATAAATTAATAAGCAGCACCTTTGGGTGCTGCCAATTCATTCAGTTCCTGTCACAGCTGATTAGAATTTCTGACTGAGATGTAATAAAATGGAGAGCGCATTAATATATGATAGTTTCCTTTGTTTACTTAATGCAGAACAATTACTGCTTTTTCATTCCCTCAATCACAATTTTCCCATAAACAGTGAGCATTTCTACCTCTTGCTTACAGAGTTGAAATGGAAAGGGTCATTACTCACATTTTATTATTGCCCAGAGCTCTTAGTTACTGTGAAATAGAGGAGTAGTGGTGATTTAAATATGTAACATATAGTCTAACTAACCACATTTGTTCAAAAGATCTATGATTAGCATTATTAAAACAAAATCACAATGCCTGAACATTCTATAAATTTAATCTTAGACTGTTGCATCCTCACTAATGATATTCCAATACTGTGTACACTGTAGACAACTTCTCATCAGCTTGAATATTACAAATATGAGTAACATTCTTGAATCATCTGTATTCCACTCCAACAGCACTGCCCTTTGCAAAGTACGTTCAGGTTGTCTTAAATTAATTTCTCACTCTTTACATACTGTAAAAATAAAAATACTTCAACTCAATTTTTTAAACTATCTTTGATTACCATCATCCTGTGGGATGCTGCAGATTTCTTTTCCAGTTACTACTGTACATTATTGCTTAGCATCCCTCCTTTTTTAAGTTTACTGCTCTAACATCTTTGCTTCTGGAAGGTGAGGGAATACTCTCCTGCAGTAGGCATATAAATACTGCAGCCAATAACTTTCCATAGGGAACAATACTATTGCTTTATTCTCTCAAATCTTCACTATAGGGCCTGATTCTATGCTAAGGTTATTTCATGTCACTCCAGCAATTTAAAGAGTACTTTCATACTCTGTACAGACTATTTGCTGCCAAGGGCGGGTAAATGCTTACGGCACATGGGAATCAATCCCAAAGGGTTAAACGAAGGCCTAGCTGAATTGTGGTCAATGTAGCCACTGATTTCAGTCAACCCAAAATCCCATTTTCTCTCCATTATTTATGCTGAAGAGCTTCACTGTGTGCTGAACTTTTCCTGCAAACAGGCTTTTCTGTAATAGAGATGAGTAGTGTGAATGCAGTATTGGCTGGCAGGAATCCCCTGGTTCTACTGCTGGTGCTGATGTTCCCACTGTGTCTTTTGATAAGTTAATGAAGTTTAATTTAATAGGAGCTGTGGGTGATAAACATACTGAAAATCCAACCTTTTTTGATGGGTTTAAATCACCTAATTTCAGGCAGCTAGGCCCCCTGCACCACTTAGAAATTTGAGGCAATAGGCTTGCAGTTACATTATCAGGATTAATACCCTAATACAAGAAAATTTGCTAAGCATTACTATCCTATAGAACCACTTACACATAAACTTTAACCCAGACTTTCTGTGGGATATTTGAAACCACAAGAACAAAAAATTTGTGAAGAGGCAAATATCTGCCTTCTCTACACTTTGAAGTCTGATTATGGGCAGACCATAATAAAAACCTAGGGAAACCTTTTCCATTAATATTTACTGGAAGCATATTGTCTAGCTAAACACTCTTAGGGCTTTTATTAGCATAAGAATGTCTCATAGTCCTTAACAGATTTCATCTGCAGATTACCTTCGGGATTTTCTATTCTTCTCTGAAGCCAAAAAGGAAAGTAAATGGGTTTGGCCTAGGTCAGACAGAAATTTGGGCTGAACTGCAAACTGAAATCCTTAAATGACATGGTTTTTGCCTCCTACCAGCTTTTCTTCCACCATTCTGTGCTGTAAGACAGAATTTTTTTTTCTGAAGTTATTATTGCCTTGATTTCTTGTGTGAGTTATTATTTCCTTGCTTTCTTGTGTCACAGAAATATACAGGGCATGGGACAACTCAACAAAACATGCAGCACGTGTGGGGAACAGCAGTTTTCAGAAGCTGTAATTCAAAGGCCCCTAGACAGAGCCTGCTGCAGCTCCTCCCGGCACAGCTCCGTGCCAGCTGCAGCCATCGAGGATGGCAGCATTCGTTGCCCAGGCTGTTGTAGCCCGGAGGCAAAATCAAGGGAATTAAGCTTTTTAAGCTCCTCTTCTTTCTTGTAGCTGTTGCCCAGACAGTTTTCCACATATGATGAAGAGGAAGCCAGTGGCTCTCTTGGGAGAAGAGCTCCTGCGTGTCACAAGCTTAGGCCAGCCCCAAAGTCTCATGGCTGCCCTCTATGAAAAAGGCAGCACGTTCTTTGATGTGCTACAAACACCACTCAGATGGGAGTCTCAGACTCGATGGAGGATTGAACAGATGTTCTTTTTATGTATCTTTGGTATAAAGGCAGCATTTCATGGCATTGGCAATTGGACCACTTCTCTTTCATTTAATTAAGAAATGATGAAATGTGGGGAGTGAAGGATGGAAAGGGCATAGTCCCTACCCCAACCAACTCGAGGGAATGACTCCTCCAGATACATGGATACTGCATTAGGAGTTAAGTGCCACGTGGCTGTACAGACTGCTGACACAATCACTGTAATTTCAGAAAATAGCTTGTTCTTAAGAGACACCCTGAAGTCTTCGTGTGTTTAGAAAAAAGAGAAAGAAAGAAAGAAAGAAATTTTGCTCCTAAGTCTGTCTAATCTTCTTAACTGTATCAAAAGGCATGAGAAGATTTAGGAAAATGAAGCTCAAAGAAGAAGAAAGAGCCAGTCAAAGGATTTTTGAAAGGATTAAATATTAGTAGGGGATGATATGAAGGAATACAATAGAGCCACAAGGTTTGAAGATTTACCTGTTCTCTGCCATTAGGTGCAATGATTATTTCCCCATCTGCCATTGGGAAGAGATGCTTTAAGGGTAGAAAAGGCATTTTTGTAATCCTAACCATCACTCTTATTGTTATTATTAAACCCTTACGCAAGGGAAATCCAATAGGTTCTTTGAAAAGCAAAGACTGTATTAAAGAGGGATTTCACTTGCAAATATACAGCCTGTAAACATAGGAGACAAAAGGTAATACAAAAAAATGCAAACCAACACTGAAAAACCCTCATGCAGTTATTTTAATTATTGCTGCCCTGGATTTAAATTGCAATTAACTTTAAGAGGTTTTGTAAAATGAGAGGTACTTGGGGCTCTTCTGTTTCAGGGATAAAAACTTAAAAGCATCCATGCAGTGATTATGCAAAGCATAGCAAAGCCTACTTTAATAAGACTTAATGTTGTCTAATATGAGCAACAAATGATGGATGAAAGAGCATCGAAACACCTGGACAAAACCCAGAAAGTCTAACTCTGCCATTTTGGGTGTTTGAACATTTCCAGTGGAGTTTACCATATATGCATTGCTTCTTCTTTTATGGAATGCTCTATGAACAATAATGTAAAAGATAACTGCAGTTAGTTCCAGCTTGAAGAGAAATAAACCAGGTTTAGACAAGTATCCATAATTCTACCACATATCCTAACTTTATTTTCGATGCATTTTGCCTTCTTCACGCTCAACTCTGAATTTCAGGGATTCCTGTTCCATATGGCATTATGGGCTAGGCATTCAAGGTGCACTGGGGGACATTTGGCCTAAAGTACTACCTACTGGAAAACTTGCTCCTACTATTCTGTCAGTACTTACTGTCCTTTTGGATAAACTGATCTGGCTGTGAGACACTGAAATTTTTTGGATTAAAACCAAACAAAAGTCTTCTGCTCCCCTATTCTTTTCCTCACACCACCTTCCATCTCCTACTCCTGACATTCTTCCCACCCTCTAACACACTGCTGACAATACCTGCAGACAGGAGATGGGCCAAGTCTGTTCGGTCTATTAACCAACCCTTCTCCTGTCATTCAGGTTGTTCACTGTTACCTGTGAGGAAGTATAAAGGGAAGAAATACAGGAAATATGTTCCTGCAAGTTGTTAGCACAAATAATAGCAAAAGAAGAAGCTGAAAAGCTTCTCAGCAAATACATAAAATACTGGTATCATGCTGAGGGAAGAGAAGGGGAACAAAGGCCAAGCAGCTAAATCTGATACTGACAGGTCAAGATTTGTCAAGTATGAATGGTATTGGGCAAATGGAGACAGATTCTACACCTAAATTCCATACCAAGAGGAGTTGGGTTTTCAATCTTTGCTTTGACAAAACAAAATATTAGCACAAATATAATGGAGCTACAGCAAAAAATTTAATTTATTATGAATAACTACCATTATCAGATAAACATGTAGCTTAAATATCATTGATATTTGAAATAGTTATAACAATGTTGCACTGCAATGCATCTAAAAATAACTGTAGGCCATAGCTGTTAGTATTCAAAGGGTTTCAAAAGCAGTCTCCACCTGGTTATAGGTAGTATTTTATTGGGAACAACTGGAAAGCCAGTAATTGTACATTTTTTGGATCAATCGTCGTTCTCTCCAGTAGTGCTGAGGAACTGTCAGTTCCATTGCTGAAAATGATCCTTATAATGTAACCTCAATCAAAAGATATAATAATAACATTGATTTCAAATCCAGCTGTTAGTTTTCCAATAAACTCCAGACATAACAGCTGCTATTTTTCCTCCATGAATCATATTTTGACTGTAATCTCTTTGTGCGACTGCATCCTAGTGGGTTATTAGTAAGAAGAACACAACTTACAGCTTTTCACCTCCTTGTTTTCATTAAGTCTAATATTTTGTATTATTTCCTTGACCTTAATAGCAGAATCTACTCTTTCATTTATTTAACCCCAGCTAGAGAGGAAAAAAATGCTTTTACAGACCAGACAAGAAATCTGAAACATTGATACAGTGAGTATAAAGTCCACAGGGTAATCTGTAAATGTAGATTATGCTTTTCATTATAAAATACAGCCATGAAGTACTTATATGTAAAAGCTGCACTAAATTTTAACAATACACCGCAGTTGAAAACCTATATTTTAAAGTGCTGGGATGTTTTCTGCTACCAAATAAATTTTTATCTGTGAAATAGAAATATGGCCTCGGAAGCCTATAAATATGAGCTTTCCTTGCCTTGGAAGGTTGTGAGATTTATCTAAATATGAATTGTAGGTAACAGCAATGACACACTGTAACTTACCATGATTAGCTGAAGATAGTAACATCTAGAGAACTGTTTCCTTGTATTACAGGAGTCATCTTTGTGAGAGGATAAAAAGAAGAATGTAATGTATAGCACACCAGGAAAATAAAACAACACTCTATGTTTCTTCATCCTTTCAAAGTAAATGTATCCCCATTTTATATTTCAGGGTGATATATAGGAAACATTTGTGGGAAGGGGTATATGCAGCAAATGTTATTTAAACTAAAAAATAATTCATGCAAAATTCACAAGAACTTCATTTTTTTTACTTATTTTACTCTTCTACCACTGTTAAAAATGGTCTGTGCCCTCAATAGCATTTCTCATCCAGCAACCTCAATATGTACGTTGTAAAGATGAATGGATGAGGTGTTTAGAGTTAATGACCTGTATCATATTGCATCCATTTAGCTAAAGATATATAATCCCACACAGTTTGGTTTATATTGACTCTTATTCAAGAACTACATCTTTGAAAGGCCATCATGCTCTCCTGACAGGTTAGAAGATGAGAATAAATAAGACAATATACTCAGCTTTCTGTTTTATAGATAAAGTCTACAGGTTATTTGATAGCTTTACTTCTTATATTTTACAGTGATATTGGAATTATTTATTACCAAATTACAGTCACATTGCATTTTATCACTTAAACTTTTTGTGCTTTGGAAACATTTGTAGTTCATTTTATTTCTGCTAGCATAAACATATTCCATATCTGAGTGTGCATGAGTATATATTCTGGATAAATACATCTGATTTCAAAGATTTTTATGCATTCCTATCAACTGCATCCTTTTATGTCTACAGAATTTGAGATTCACCTCAAAGTAACAATTACCACAAAGAAATGATGCTATTTTAAATAAAGTAATTGCAAAAAAGACTTAGATTGTATTAAATGTAGTTTTTGGAGCAAGAATATATGTTACCTGAGCTGAGAGCTCTCCTCTGTTTCTTGGTTAATGCTGCCTTTTAGGATTACACTGTTGTGCCTCAAATCAACTGAGGAAAAGTCATGGGTAGTTTGTGTTTATTATTTCTTCATCTATGTTAGGTCAACAGGGCTGGACTGGATATGCCACATTAAGAGAGAACATTTTCATCAAGTAGCAAAAAAAGGCTGTAAAATGAACAGTGATTTTCATTTTGTGACCTTTGTACTCTTTGTTTTATCTTTTTGTCTGTAAAATAATCTGTAGTCTCCAGTTTACTTCTCTCAATAAGGGCAGATAAATTTTTACAAAGTAACCATTGTCAGGTTTCATCTCAAATATGTGCTATTTCCACAAATGGTCTGTGGTCCAATTTTTGTATTTATCATGTAATAAGTTCCAGGTGCTGAACACATGAACACCAACATGCATCCAAGCAGTGTAGAACAAACTGGCTGCAGGGTCCTAAATATGCACTTATGGATCATCTGTGCTCTCAGCAGAACCAACACCACCAATACCTAAGAGTGATGCCAGGCAGAAATTTTAGTAATATGTTGAGATAGAAAATGCCTTGATACATACAATAAAGCACAGAAAAGACAGTATATTTTTATACAGGAAAATTGTATCACACAAACCAAGTAGAATATTTTAGGGAAGTCACAAGCACATGAAGGACAAGCTCATGGATTTAGTCCACAGGAATTTTGAAAATGAAGTTAACAATTTTGACCAGTAAAGACTTAAGACTAAATAAGTTCTCCTCTGGTAAAAGGAAAAATCCTCAGATTAATATCTAACTGATACTGGAAGGTCACTTTTCACAGCGGTTGGAGGGGGTTAGCTGTGGAGATCTACAAGTATCTGTAAGAGAAGTGGTGTCCCTCAACATATTTATTAATGATCCAGAAAGAGCCTATGCAGTGACAGGATGAAATTTGCTGATGTGATAAAATTATTCAAGGTACTAAAGACAATACCTGCAAAAGGCTCAAAAGGATTTTATGATACAGAGTGACTGAAAGAAAAGAGTGGCAGATAAAATTCAGCATCAATAAATCCAAAGTAATGTACCTAGAGGAAAACCAGTTTTAACCACGTGGATACACTAATGGCATCTGAATTAGCCAGTACTCAGAAAAGAAATCTCAATGTTTTTGTGGGCAGGCAATGAAAGGGTTCTCTTTAAAAAAGGATGATGAAAAAGTTGATTTTGAATTGTTAAAACAGAATCAAAGAGCTAGCCAGAAATTACCACTGGTGTCACTGCATCATCCCACGGTTTACCTGTACCTTGAATATTGCATGCCTGCTCATTCTCTTCACCTTAAAAAAACATACAGCAGAATTAAGAAGACTTAATGAAGATTGACAATTATGATTAGATCTAATAGATCACCTTCTGTGAAGGGAGAGATTAGATGAGATAGGATCTTTTAATTTGGAAGAGATGTCTCAAGTTAAATAGGATAGAAAACTATTAAAAAAATTAATAGAACAGAACAATGATAGATAACTATTTTACTTTACTTTTACAGCAAAATAATAGGGAACATAAAATGATATAGTTAAGAAACAAATACAAAACTATTCAAAGCACTTATCATACAGAATGCATAAGCAAAGCGAGAAGTTCACTGCTGCACAAAATTCTTGAGCAACAAAGCAGGTATTTTTTCATTTTGGTGGTTTTTTTTTTTAACAGCATTATTTGAAGAAAAAATAATCACTAAATGCTACTAAACACCAGACTCTATCTTAGCAATTCCATTAGCCAGAGATTGCTAGAGAAATAAGTCTATCAGGGACAGTTTGACTGAACTCTTGATCTGTCCTTACAGTCTTTCTTTCAGCTTTTAATGAAGCAGGTTCCATGTTGTGCTCTTTCCATACACTGCCTTATTGACAGGTTCTCAGCAAGACAAACGTTTGCTTTCCAAAGCATGATCATACCTTCCAGTGCATTAAGAGAAACTACAGTTTAATACCAGAGATTACATCAGTTCTACAGATTTTTAAATGATCTCAGCTGAAGAAGCCCAAGTCTGACAAGGCAATTGCTGTAGGTGTCACTATAAACAGTGTTAGTCCCTGACACCAGCCCTAAGTAAATCACTGGAATTACTTCCATTCCTGTTCTTCAGCAGGCTTATATCTTAATACAGTAGAACCAGCCGAGCACACCCTGATACAAAAAGCAGGGAGCACCATATTTAAAGAGGCATCTCTCGTCACAAGGTGCTAAGTGACAGGGATGCACAGATTTGTACTTCCAGGCCACTTTTTGGAACACCAGCTTTGAAGAAGGAACTATGTAAACACTCACCTCTAATTTCCCTAGATCATGAGGCACAGACCATGTCAGTGTCCAGTGTCTGACACACAGGGTCAAAGAGCTGCAGCTTTTCAAGCTTTGATGAACCACACTCCCTGCTTCTGGAAGGTGCTGGCTCTGAGCCTTCATGCTGCTGATGTAGCAACTACATGTGTGAGAGACTGAGACGGGAGACCTGAGTGTGTGAAAGGTGCATTTCTATATTCCACAGACAGCTGCAGTTTGCACGAGAGTGGAAAAGATATAGTCCTTATTTGCAAAGGTATAGAGTAACAGGGAAAGTCAGGGGACAGCGCAACTCCTGGCCAGGTGACATTTTGGAACGCTGCTCTAGCCCAGCCGGCCCAGTTTTCTGTAATCCTGAAAAACACAGGTGCCTACAGCAGAAGAAAGAAACAGAATGCTCATATCAAACAGCAAATTTCAGCATAAAGTCTCTTAACACTTGTCTGTAACTGCTTACTCACCTCTAGAGAGAAAAAAACTCTTCATAAAGCAATCTTGCACTTTGTCTCCTTCCTGCCCAGCAAAATCAAAACTCTCTCAAATAACCCTAACACCCCTGTAGATGATGTGACCTGTTGGATTTTTACTCTCTTTTACATGAACTGCTGAGAACTCCAAAGAGTCTGGAAATGGTGATAAAGGGGTCACAGAACACTTCCAATGTGTATTTTGACAGAAGACAACCTGAGCAGGGTATATCAATTAATGAAAATGATGAAAGTCTCTGGACTGAAAGAAATTTGCTTTCCCAGTGACTGGGTCCACTCTGCTGGCAATATGCATGCAGCAGACGATAGGATTCAGCAGATTGTTGACAGTCAATCTCATTACGAGGATTTTCTCCCACATTGCTAATTAAAAGAATGGATACTGCTTTCTTTAACCCAGATATAAATGGTGGGATAGAATCATGCCTGGGGGCTGCGAGTCATGTTTGCCTCTATTTTCTTCTTCTACTCAAGAAACAAATGCAACTTCTCACTAAATTGAGAAATGAGCCTTGCGATATTTCTTTTTTCTCTTCTACAACTGCACAAACATGTAAAACTTCTGTTACTGCTCTCCACTGATTTTCCCTTTCCTCTTATTTTCTCATCTCCCACTTCTTTCTTGACGTATTGTCTCTCTTTCACTATATCAGGGACAGAAAATTGAAGCAAAATTGGTGAAGAACTTGTCTTATCAGAAATGTCATAGGCTACAGATGTTTGGTACAAACCAGCATTATTTACTTTTCTGAGTACCATGAGACACACACACAACAGTAAAGCTGAGCTATGTCAGGGAAGAAAACACCTGGGCCCATAAAAGTGATGGAAGGAGAAAGAGGAGGGACAGGAACACAAAGCAACAACGAAAGAATAAATTGCCAACAATGTTAATCTTTTCCTTGCTAAGTGGCTGCTCACCACAAACCACCAGGGACTTATTATAATAAAAGTGGTAATTTTGTGGAATTTTAACTGAAAACCAGTAGCAAATTTCATTGTGCGTAGGCTCCTCCTGATTCCTCATTCCTTTTAGCATTCATGTGGTAGACTTTCAGGAAGGAATCATCCATTTAATTTTCCACTCATTCATGCTTCAGTCCGACAACTCATGCAAGTGCTACATACCTATATACAGGTTTACACAGCCAGCAAGTCCTCTTTTGCATTGACTTACAGATTTACAAATTTTACATGTACTCCTGGGCAAAGTCACACTGAAGGAGAAATACTTTCATTGCTGTGAACACTCTCCAAAGAGGAGCAGGTAAATGACACCCAAAGCAGCTGTCCTGGGAAACACAGAAACCCATCCGGATGGGGAAAGTGGAGAGGCTGGAGCCTCTTGGCTTTTATCAGCTCTTTACATCCTTTTTCTCCAATGACATTCTGACAGTTTGGTCCCTGTCTTGGGCTGACTTTATGATGTGTATCCCCTATCGCTGCTCTATGCCCAGATGTGATTCCTGTGCCTTTCTGTGTCTTTAAAATTGGGTGCGAGAGAAAGAAAAAAGCCAGATGAACTTTTCAAAACAGTTTTTGTGTTCAAGGACAGGGAGAGAGAGCTGCTGCTGCTGCTGCAGAGCAGAGGCACCTTCCTGCTTTCCCCGGCTCTTGGCTCCTTTTCTCGGAAGACGGAGAGTTAAACTCCTTTTTTTCCCTGGGACTCAGGTTTTTTCTTCTTCTCTTCTGGACTGTTTAGAACACCAAAACATCAGAACCTCACTGGGAGGCCTCACACCTTGGCCTGGAGGGGCCCGAGCCAACCCAGCTCTGAAGAGTTGAGAGAGAGGGAGAGAGAGAGAGAGACCACACCCATGGAAAGGGCTCTAAAATATTCCCAGGTTTTCTCTCTTCAGAGAGAGATTTTATTATTTAGCATTATTCTTTTCCCATGTGTTTGTTAAATAAATAGGGTTTTTTCCCTTTTTCACTTTCCTCCAGGGACTTTTTTTTCCCGAACCTGGTGGGGAGGGGTGGCTGTAATCTGCCTGCCATAGAGGAGACGTTCTTCCCAGAGTGTTCCTCTGAATTTTGTCTCAAACCAGGACAATGCCAAATCTCACTGTGTTTAGTGATGAACTGCATCATGTTAAACACCATGCTCTAGGCCTTCATTACACAAGAGTTGCTGCACCCAGGGAATACCTTCCTGCTGTGATGCAGCACTCTGATGCTTCTTGCAGCAGAATAAATCTGTTTCGGTTTACGATAAGAAATAATGTGCAGCACGCTCAGCTATGTTCACACTATTTTTAAGCGTATTTCATAAAACTTTATGATTTGATACTTTCATGGTTAGACTGGAGGGTTTGATGAAAGGCCCTGTGAGTGACTGGAGGTCTGTGAAGATGAGCAAAGGTAGAAGCTTACACTGCCAGGAGCTGGGACTGGGACTGGGACTCTGTTTAGTAGTAATTCCCCTGGAGCCGTGATTTGATATTAGTTTAGAACTTCTATCTGTTCATATTTAAATTAATCTAGACAAAACTGACAAGTAGCAAAGAGAAAAAAGAAGGCAGAATGAGGAAAATCTGAGCTTGTGCACAGAGAGCCATTAGCATTCTATACTGAAAACTTTATCATGCACAGATTCCCTTAATATTACTTCCATATGCTATAGAAAAGGGAGAAATGAAAGAAATTAAATTTGACCACAGCAGAAAGAGATTTTTAGAAGCATAAATAGAAAATTTGACTTAAAATTTTGATATAAATGAAATATTTATATCAGTATATCTGCATTACCTCTATGTTTTCTAAATAAATATTATGGCAAGGAACGTATCAACATTGCAAGTTCTAGTCGAGTCTATCACTACAACTGCTGGCTAATTTTATTTGAATGCTACTCTGTCATCAGAGTATGGTTCAATTACAGTTATATACATAAACATAGCTGTTGCTTAGCATTTAGAATACTCTTGCCTTATGTTCACTGATTTTTTTTTTCTGTCAAATATTTCTCTATGTCCTTTCAGCTCCCCCAGTGAATTACTATAGTCAACATCACCATCAGCTCTTTCTGCTGCTTTTACTTCTAATTTTATTTTCAACTTTAACCTTTTGTTGCTTTTGGCTCATCTGCACAGACTGAATAGAAGTCAGGAGGCTTCTTCCTGTAAAGCCCTCTGGAATTAACCTTTCTACCCTCCCCAGTCCATTAACTAATATATTCAACCCTTCTCCTAGAACTGGAATTGTTGCTCTCTCCTTGTCTATGGTCATCACATCTGAAACCTCATCCTTAAAGCCTGCTGTAGACACTAAAGATTGCAATCTTGCTTGGTTCTTGGACTAGATAACACAGTTCACATCCCCCTCAATCATTCTTTTCCACTACATGAAGAAAGAGTTTCTGGCCCTTGTCACAAGGCCTCTCAAAGCTGATCTTGCATTGTTTCCAGAGCAACTCTCAATGCAGTGATACCAAACATGCACGGTCTGGGATTTTCCACTGCCCTGAGGAATATCTTCAGAACCACTTTGTCCCCTCTTCCATATTGCAAACGGGAATCTCATTCGCTAGGAAGGGAAGTACAACTGGTGCTGCTGGATGGCCAAGAACTGAGCACATTCCTTTTCTAATGCTAATTTGTCTTTCTAACCTAGTCATTTTGTGTCTTACCTCCTTTTAGCTTGCAAATCCATGAAGGGTCTATGATTTATAATGTATTTATACGTCTCATGCCACTGCCGCATATGTGCCCTGTATGGCTTCCAGTTGCAATTTAAATTACCTGTATTTTTTGCAGAGTTTTGGTTTACTTTTCCATAGCCTAAGCAGATGAGAGCTTTGTATGCGAACAAGTATTTTTTACATTTTCCCTCTTATTTTGTTAACAATGACTATCAACATAATCAATCACAGAAAACTTTATTTTTTACCATTTACTTTAGTTTCCAACATTTTTTTCCATCTAGAAAGGCACAGATGACTAAGTTGATTTTAGGTGTGAGGCTATAAAACTAGAATTTTTTAAATTTTCATTTTCCTACCCAGTGACGTATCAGCACTGTAAAGAGCGAAGTTCCAGAGTCCATGCCCATGAAATGAAAAGAGGACAGGTAAAACAAAAGCAGACAGAAGGGAATGAACAAATACATACTGCAGATAGAACTAGAGGATAGAATTACCTTTTGATCTGCCTTTCTGAGAAGTCCCTGATGTAGAGGGAATGATTTTCTTTCCATGGAATCCTACAGAAACACGGAAATTTGCCTACTTGTTAAATCCAAAAGGTTAAGTAAAGTGTTAGGAAGCTAATTCAAAATTCAAGACTAATTTAGATTTCCTGAAATAATCATTATGACCACAGCAGTACCCTCTTTATATATATTTGCCTAAATAATAATTATAATAAAGTTAGCAATAATTAAAAAACTTTTCTTGTCAGGAGAGGATTTTATGCTCAATCCTGAAGAGTGGCACTTGAATGCCCGAATACAGGGAGTCCCTACAAGATACTAAATAGATGAATAGATTCAGAAAAACTGAATTAGGAATTTGAAAATGTCTTAAAGATTAGGAGAGTGTTTTAGAGAGGAAAAACTGGAAGCAATTAAAGAAGATTGCAAATTACAGAAAAAACAGTCTGAAAGAAAACATGCCTAGTAAAAAGATTGACTAAAAGACATAAAAAAGGAAGAGGAAGTAAAGCAGATGAAAAGAAAAAACCTTATAGACACAGTAAGCTGTTATAGCTCTTATGTTTTATGGAGGGTTAGCTTCATTCCAAATTTTGCCATCTCTCATTTTTATGGTGGATTGAGCCACTTTCAATAAAACACGAGCCCGTTGTGCTGGCCCTTGAGCAGATGCAGTTGTGGCATTGGTCCTTCAGCCCCTCAGAAGAGAAACTGCTGATGGTGAGCTTTGTGAGCAGAGCTCCTCTCTGGGTACCAGCATCACCTGGGAGCTTCATCCTGCTGCAGCATCAGCTCCTGGACAGGGCGTTGGCACTGTGGGAATTGCTGTGCTGTCTCTGATTTCTGCAATTTCCTCAGTTCTTCTACGTTTTACCCCTCACTTACAGTGAGAGTGAACAGGGAGTTCTGGTGATACCTCAGCCAAACGGGAGGGTGCAAATGTACTAATTCTTAATCGTGCTGAGCTCCTGCACACCCTCCTAGGACACACGCCAGCTCCTGCCAGGCTAGTGTGAAGGCAGCTTGTATCTGTCAAAATTTTCCAAGATCTCCTGTCAGTCTGCCTGGATATAATGGGCTTCTCCAGGAAGCAAATGGATATAATCAGGCTTCTTATCCTCACTTTTAAAGTAGACAGTAATTTCAGAAATATCTAAAACATATCCTAAATTTTTTGTATTGACAGCTACACTGCTTTGGAGAAAATAACTTCTCTCAGAACCAAGAGGGTTTTAACTTTTACTTATGAATGACTTCATACCTGACTTCTGTATTTTTTGATGTATGTGCCTCTAAGGTAGAAGACGTAAAATCTAAAATAATTACTAAGCCTTGTAGCCAAAAGGAAAAAAAAAAAAATTAGAATCGGACTTCTGTGCTGGAACTTTAACCTATCAGAATTACATCAGGCTCAGGTTTTCACACTGGCCAGGGACATGCTATAGCATGCTGAATAGGATTTTTTATCTAACAGTGACACCTTAGAGTGTTAAATTACAAAATAATTTTCAAGTCCAACTACTGGAAAAACTGCCTCCAGTTGGGTTAGTCACAGTTCACAAGCAGGAGCAATTTTAACATTTTATACTTTCAGTGACATCTTCTTTTAATATTTTTTTTAAAAACCCTGTCTCCTAGAGTTTTTGTCCTATGCCGTTGCTAGAGGATTTAAACTTTAAATGTCAAAGTCTATCAGGAATGAAAATGTTCCTCTGGAAAGGTGAATCAACTCATGCATTAAGGAAAGCATGACACGAAGAAAACCTTCATGTTCAGAAAAAAACTAAATCTGGGGTCTATTGATAAAATAAATGCTCAGTTTCAATGTTTGATTTTCTGCCATAATCAATATGATGGAACTGATCATACAGAAAAAGACAAGAGCATGAATAAATGCTTTTGAGAGGCAATTAGAAGCAAGCAACAATGTTTGCAAAGTAGACAGATGTTAATTAACAAATAATTAATAAACTGAATAAGTATTTTCATACGGGGTGAAATGAGGATTATTTTAAATAAAGGGTATTGTTCTTATGACTCCTACTGGGGGGTTTAAAACAATTTAATATTTTAAAAGACCCACTCAGGGTTTCTCAAGGATGTATGAACCTATGAAGAGAGATTCTTATGGGAAATTATTTGAGTTAAGCAGTACATTGTCACTGGACTAAACTTTTTTTTTCCTAGAGTTGATGATAATTTTTTCACCTATTTTCATCCAAAAATCTGTTCTTCATTTCTCTGCAAACTGAAACACAGATGTAACTCTAATCACAGAATTAAATCATTTTATATTTATAATGTGTCGTTTCACTACAAAATCTGCAGTAAATTTTGGAATATAAATTACTGTCTGACTTCATTATTATATAATTACATTCTAATGGTCTAGATTGGTTACAGTGTTTGATTGTACTGCTTACTCTACGTTTAATAAACATTATTGCATTTAAAAGACTAGATATTTCATATCTATTAGAAAGTATTTCTTAACGGAAAATAGTATCTCTAATACATAGTGGAGCATCATATTTCACATAGCAACGAAATATTTCAACCGATGTTACCAAAGGAAAATTTGACCAAATACTGAATACTATTATTAAATTCTAACTGCTGCTAGTTAACAAGATGAATCTCAGTGAGTTCATGCCAGTTTACTGTGGCTGTGCCGAGAGGCAGTGTCGGTAAGGAAGAGTCACACAAGCTGCATTTGAGATGTAAATGCAAACCGTGAAAGTCAGACCGCCTCTGGAGCTCTCCCTGGTCTCTGCCTCCCTGCTGTGAGGGCCAAGGGAGGCTTTCTGTTTCCTGCCTTTGCTCAGCATCAGGCTCCTACCATCCCAAGCCTGTAGATGATCAAATGAGCTGTATTCTGCTGCTTAGCATGTGTAGAGGGTTATATCTGTTTATATTTACTGTCTATACCCCTGAAGTCTTGGGTCTGGAAGTACTGCAAGCATAATAAACATAAAAATAAACATAAATCTAAGATGTTACATAACCACAGATCTATGATGTTGCTTACATCTCAGCAAGAACTTGGTGACCTAGTAAAAGTTACATCTGTGGCTCTGCGTTTGAACATTCCACTGAATGAAGATTGTTCCCAACTTTGTGACCTATAAAAACCAATTCTGCATCTGGCCAACAATGGCTTCAGTCTGTTTTTCAGTTCTACCACTATATATATGTATGATTTGAATGCAAGGGGGCAAAAAAATCTGATAAGTGCTGTAACTTTATCTGCCCCAACCAGACCTAGCAGAGCTTTTTTGCTTAGAGCTTTTGGGCACCAGAGCGACCTCCCTGCTCTAAGAGTCATTGTATTCTGGAAATCTCGCCCTTCTGTCACATTCTTTCCATTTCGCATCCTTTGTCTGCACTTTGGACCCTTTCTAATACATGAGTGGACCAGCTGCATGATGCACCTCAGCACGGAACAAAATGTGGCCACTTCTTTGCCTGTTATTTCGGTTTGTTCTTGTTATTTTCTTTTAAAATCACTGTCTGGAGAGAAGGGAAGAAAAATGCTATTTGGGAACCTGGAATATCCTGTAGGTCACGATGCTTAAGCACAATACTGCAGCTTTTGCAGTCAGTCGTAATTGCACATTGTAACAGAGAAAATGAAGGCAGAAATCTCCCTGCATCCTCCAACGCCCAGGCATTCCCTCTGCGGAAAACTGGCCACGGGACACACCGACACACACCACCTTGGGTAAATGCTGTGTTTTGTGATCACATGGACAAGGATTTCCAGCCTCCACATGAGGGATGTAATGGTAACAGAGAGGCCATTTATGTATAAAATTCACAAGCATGCTGTAGGCTATTCATCTCCCTGCTTCCCTCTCTCACCCTACGAGGTTTAAAAGGATGATATACATTTTACATCCTTTCATCATGCGTGAGGTGAGAGCATGGAAAACCTCAGTATTCTCAGGTCTAGGACTCGTATGACACTGCAGACCCCAGCACCATTCCCTGGGTTCGCAAGAAGTTCAAGTTTTCAACCTTTAAACAGATTAGGCTCATTGTATTGTGGAAGGCTGGTTATTTGACATTTATGCTTGAGTAATAGAAAATTAAATAGAATTAAAGTGTTTGCCTTAAAACAAAGAGAAAAAACCAAATTTTCTGACTGAATACAAAGTGTACCAGTGACCTTGACCTCAAAAACCCCTCCCAAGCTGGTTAAACATCCACTAATTCAGTGTTTGACAAAATATGTTACTTAGGGCAGGTACGAAAGACCCGGACTAGTCCCAGCATTTATACATTATATACACAGCACACAACTACGATTATAAATCTACTCTAGATGCAACAGCTAAAGATCTTACTAGCCCTCTGTTATTTTGAGAAAGGAGGAGGAAGAAAGGAAATCTTAGTCAGTGAACTCACCTGCAGCCTGACAAATTACCTCATCCATTGCCACTAATATGGGCTTACCAAGCTGCATTAATTTCTTTGCCACCATGATCTCTTTTCGAGTCCAGAGATCAAGGTCATGTTACACCCACAGAACATCAACCAGATGTGTATTACTCTTCATGAGACGTCCTAATTCTTATTCTTGAGGCAGTGGCCACTAGTGGCCTATTAACTATTATATATTATAAAATCTTTCATATATTTCTGTCATTTACAGCTTCTACAAACTGCCCTTGCACAGGGTAGTAATACATAAGGCTTAGGAAACTGACCTCTAAAGAATATTAAATAGCTGTGTGGCAGCTAAAAAGCAATTATCTCTGTGACTATTTAGATATACCTAAGTAATTTTTAGCATTTATAGTGTTGGTAATGATCCCTCTTGGTGCTTTGATATACCAAATCATGGCTAATCTATGCCCACTGCTCTGTGTTACAAATGCAAATGTGTTTGCATTGATATAAATACAAGACAAAATTAAATTAATGCCTTATTATTTTCAAGCTTATACATGCAAAGCTACTTGGAGCTGTCATTTTCTTTTCTATGATCTAATTACAAAGCCTAGAGGGATACAGAGAGGAAACCAAGTATTTGAGGAAATGGGATATACATGCTCCAGGGGTAGTCACGAGCTCAGCGGGCTGCAGGAGCATAGCCCACCCAGTTTAAAACAGGTTAACAGTCAGCAGGATGTGCAGAAACGATAATAAATATCTAACTACAAATGAAAACAAGCATCCCAGGAGAGCAGTGTAACTGCCATGGGACTGAACCTGAGTAGGAAACAGATATTTAATGCATTGTTAACAGAATAAGTAAGGAAGCAAAGTTTGTGTGCCAAGAGCGTGCTCCCTCTGTAGCCCCCATGCCCACCAGGACCTATCTTTGCTGCCACATTGGCAGAAGTGAGAAGATCAGTCCTATTTCTAATGAAACCACCCGTCCTTAATGGTAGCAGGCAATTTCTGAGATATTTTACTCCAAGTTAGTGATTCTCCTGTTCCGTACAGATTTTTAAGCATGCCTGGAGACAAATTCCATCCAAAGTAATAAAGATAATCTCGGGTGGTTTGAAGGAGATTGAGGGAAATAGGAATAATGACGTTTTCCATGAGCAGCTGGAGTAGCATTTAAAAAAAAAAAGAAAAGTGGTGTAATGGAAAAGGAAGTAGTTAACTTGTAAAATTTTACCTGGGGTAAAAATGATCCATTATGCAATAATCATGTAGTCTGATTCCCCCCAGCAAGGCCTAGATTAAGGCCTAAAACTTCTCTAAATTTAGATTAAAAGGGGATAAAATTGTTCAGGGTTCTGCATTCCAGTACACAACAGAATCACTTTTACCAAAAGTTGCCACACAAATATTTAAACTACCTGTACAATGTATAGAGCTATGCATGATTTAAACATCCTCCCAACTTCAGAAATTAGCATTGCAACTTGCAGCTCCTAAGCAAGTTGCTTCTACAATAATAGAACTTTAAAACTCTGTGGAAGGATATGTTCGAAATTGCCTTTTCAAAGAAATTTATGATTTTATTATAGCTGCATATTGACTATTCCTACAATAACCTGAAGGCAGAACCAAACAGTTTATTTATTCAAACTGCAAATGAAATCGGGCAAGAAAAGTAATTAGCAAGCAACAAAAAATAATGGAAAAGCTCCATAAAAGCGGTTTTGAATTTATGTGGGTTGTCAGATAGTTAGAAAAATAACAGCTTAAATTTAAAAAGATCAACTTTTTTTTTTTTTTTTTAATACACACCACACAGTATATACAGATTAACCAGGAAGCTGGTTTTGAAAAAGCCCAGAAATCACAGGGTACTCTGCACATTGCCCAGCCAGTGCTGCTTATGAGTGGAAACGTTAACTCAAGAATCAGAGGTGCTCCTACAGGCACCCCTGGGGAGAGATTTAAACAATACAAATAATATTCTGTCTAAAAGAAACTAATTTTCCGAAATACAGATTCTGTGGAGGGTTCTTGCCAGTATTTAATTTTTATATTAATAGGCTACATTTCTTGTCTGTGAAAATGAAAGCTACTTGGAACTAGGAAGTTTTCTGTAGGCCAGTGGTCTGCTCCATTTTCCTCTTAGCTGTACCCCTATAGAGCTAACCCTTAGCTACAGCCCTGCACCAGCTCGGGCACGGTCATGCTCCGTAACCAGTTGATTCCCTCTGACTTCCTTAAACTTCAGGTTCCACATTGCTACCTAACCTCCTCAGGAGGAAGGACTTCAATTTCCTGAATAGACAATAGTTCCTCAAATTTCTAAACCAAGTCACAAGTCAGCTATTTTGGGGAAAAAGCTGAGTGTCACTCCATGTAGTAATGTTGCTTGTCCCCCACTTCATGCATTATCCTTTCTACTATCAATCCTCTGCCTTAACTGTTCAATTCCTTTAATTCTCGTTCTAAATCTGCCCGTTGCAGTCTTGGTTTAATTCTCTCTCAGCTGGTTTCCATTCACATGGGCTGTGATGCAATGACCCCTGGTGCTGCCAGTCCTTTCCCAGCTCGGGCACTCTCTCCAGCTGGGGAGGCCACGGACGTGAGGCTGCTGGACATGGGAAATGAGCCCCATAAACTCAGGCCAACACGAGCCCAAACAGCCCAAGCCCTGCTGTGCCAGGACAGAAAAATGCACCAGCAGTGGCAAAAAAGATAATGTTTGGGTTTTTTTAACTATGCTAAAACCTTCTCAAAAGACACTCTGCTTTAATTTCCCCTGGCCTTTCTCATTTCCCCTGGCCTTACAAAGTAATTCATATATGGTTTTACCCATGCTTCCCTCTATTCCCCAGCTTAAATTCTATCTTTATAAATATTTTCCAACTACTTAATGCAGCTATGAATTTCATAATGCTCAAGGTAAAAGCAGCGAGAAACAGCAGGATTATCACTTTGGCAGTTCCTTTTTTGCATGGTCACTTGGCTCTCAGTGTGGAAAGAGAGTAAATAATGGCTATTACTGTTTTGATGAATAAGCCCCCAGTGAGGGCATAATCACAATTTCAAAAATAAAAGGGTGAATTCTTATGCTTATTTTGGATATTTGTATTCCTTTTAACTGAGTGGTCTCTTATACCATATTTTACTAGCAAGGCATATAATTTGTTTCTTTTTTAAATCTGAAGCTGGATGTTCCTGAATAACATAAAATCCAAACTACAACCTCCACCATGCAGCTATGAAATGTAAAACCAGACTTTTCAACAATCATTAGGATTTCACTGAAAACCATTGTCGGCTTTTGTCTTTGATTTTTATAAAATATACTGTAGCAATCAGATGTGAGTCAATGTTTAAAATCTGTAATTATGAGAATTTAAAACAAGAGAATGGAAAGAAAGAAAGAAAGGATGAAAAAATTATTGCTTCTGATATTTTGTACTGTATCCGTAGTCGCAGTTCAGTGACCAGTCATTTGTCTGAGACAAATATCTAAGACCTTCTCTCTTAAAAAAAGAGGTGTGAGGAATTGAACGAAATATTTTAGATTTCAAGATGCTTCTAAAACAATTTGAGGAATTAAAAAAACCCAAACAAACAAACACCAAACCCCAAAAGAAACATATAATGTGCAGAAAATAGCAACATTCTTTCTGAACAGAAAAATATCAGCTACTCTTTTAATATTTTATAGTCTCACATTTCCTTCTCTTTAGAAAAATAGAGACAGAAAAAAAAGCACTTTAACTGGCAACAACAATAAGGTGCATAATCCTTCCACAGAGAGACCCTACTTAAAAGCAGAGAAGATTATAGAAGTATTTTAGTGCAGACCATGACTGCACTTTTGAAAAGGATTGCTTTGTTGTCCTCACATCATACAGTTGCTTTTGCATCACGGAGTGAGTTTAGAGAAAACAGAAATAAAATAGATTCTCCTTCCACTTGAAACTTAACCAGATGTGGTCCAGGGACCAATTCTCTCTGAACAGACAGCACTGGGTGGAGTCTGAAGTCCCCCCATGCAACTGGTGCAGTGTGGCCACTGGCTTCACCACACAGGTCCTGGTCCAAATTCCTTCCACATGTAGATGAATTCAGCAATATTTTTGCTTTCAACCTGCACAAACTGGGAATTTCTTTCCCATGCTCTATGAGGAAGTACCATGTATTTTGGACAGATCTATGCAAAGTTTCTATCTGATATACTCTATTTCTTTTCAAATACTTTCATGGGGACTTTCTCAATCTGTGTCAATGGCAGAATAAAAATTATGTACATTGGGTACTCATGTCTACCAGGTTACTGGTCGTTTATTTGGGTATTTAATCTAAAATAACCTAACTTTAATCTCCCAGTGTATGCAATCTAAGGCAAAAGAAGTAGCAAAGGAATTTAAAAACTCCCTAACTTTCTGGATGCACTGATGCAAGTTAGTTGCATTTAAGTCCACAATTAAGTTCTTTACTAGAGAGGAGTCTGCAAATATCTCTCGTGTGTTATCTCCTGGTTTCTTTCATGCACTGCACTTTATCTCAATTAGCCTAAGGCTATCACACCTCTGACAGATTATTTGACATCTCTTGTACAGAAATGAATCTGAAGCACAAATATTGCTGAGTTTCATATGGGAAGTTCTAGCAAAGACAAGTTTATCATACAAGAATCCAGCTCCAAAATCTCCATACTCAAAGTATTTCATAGGATATTAAAATCCATGGATCCAAAATGCATTTCAAAACACATCAGTGTGCAGGCCTATGGCGGATGGTAACAGATGACTGGGCTCAGCCTCTGTGTGTTTGTCTTTTTCCCAGCTCCTCCCAAAAGGCAAAACCCACTTGTTTATTGTTGTCCTCTGCAGAAAAGCTCACAGGTCCTGGCCCTGACAGTTTACCTACCAAGTGAAATCCAATTCCTACTAAAATTCTTATTGACCCCAATACAGCCATGATTCCACCCAGTGACTTCACCACAGTATCTCCAAAAGCAAGCCTGGAAAATGACCTCACACTGATACTGCAGCTCCTTAGATGTCAGCAGTCAAAACTCTGCTGTTTGTCTCAGAAGCACTCCCCAAAAGAAGGAGCAATTAGGTCGTGGTTATTGAGATATATCGGGATATCTCTGGATATACTTAGTCTCAAAACACAGCCCTGACACAGCAACTTTACACACAGGAATGGTTTCTAAATGACAGACCTTAATCAAGAATAATACCCAAGCTCAAGCATGAATAGGACACAGATACCAGGTTACTCTCTAATTAAATAGATGGAGTCAAATACTTAAAATTAATTAATATGTTAAACCCTTGGGGTTTATCTCCAGACAGAGATTCTATAAGAGAATCACCAGATACATAAGCTGTCTTTCACGAGAACAACATTAGTGTTTACCAGTTCATTTGTTTTGCAATATTAGTTCCAGAAATAACCCCCATATATTTATTGGCCCACATTACATTGATTTGTAATTAAAAGATGATTATTAAGGTTACAGTGCTAAACTATCAGAAATTAGACACACACAGTCCCAGTTTCCCCTAAAGTGCTGGCTCCCAGTCTTCCTTTCTTCTTCCCCTCCCCTCCACATTCCTGGTCCTGTTCCATCTCTCCACCACCCTAATGCAATGAGCACTCTGGGCAGATGTAATCCCAGTCCCTCCCACAGCTCTCCTCCTCCCAGACATCACGCCCTGACTCCTCACCCGTGCATCAGTACAAGTTCTTCATCTGATTTCTGAAAGCTGGCATCAACGTCATGTGATACTGAGGAAATCAAATCCCTGCCTTCACAGATTTGGAGCTCAGACCCCACACAGCCCCCAACAAGCAGGAGGTCTAATGGCAAGGGCTGCCCTCCTCAGTGTTGGAACATGTCCAGTGCAAACAATATTCACAGCAGTCAATTGTTAAATCTGAATATTCTTCCTAGTCTTGTAAGTACTCAGACATTTTCAAACATTCAAAACTTGTCTAAGTTCAGCTGCTCTTTACAGAAATGGTGAAAGGAATGTATCACTGGCACACGGGATGAATTTTAAGACTCCCTACACAAGAAATCTAGGACTCCTCAAGGAATATATTGTCATAATACTTTAATATGGTTAATGCAACCAAGTTACCCAACAGGCTCCTTAGAAAAGAATACTGCCGTCTCACTTATAAATGTCAACACAACTGAAAACATCTTGGGATAGTGAAGTATCTCAAATAATGGCTCCTGTTCTGACACCTTAAGAGGACACAAAACTGCCACCCTACTTGCAGACCGCTTAGGGAGAGCTCTTCTTAAATTACATGATTTGTGATCTCTATTTTCCATTTCCACAGAAGCTCAGTGAAAATATTCTCAGTATGCAATATTACCAGCATACTGAGCACGCAGTAACAGAAAGTCACTAAGAGCCAGTAACAGAGAGTAATCTCTGCCACAGAGGAACTCATGCAAACCTGCAATGAGATGCAGAAAAGCACACTCTTCAAAATGAACACAAGAAAATTAACCACCTTTTCTGCTTAATTCTACCTGAGTTCAACTGGGGACAAAAGTATGCATCAGAATAAATTCAATCACTTCTAGATTTTTCTGTTATGAGCAGGGAAGGAAATAGTCAGCAGAGGAATGAGATAATAATGCTGGGGGTATCTTCTGGTCAAGAACTGACCCTTAAAGGTACCTTGTATGTATTTTGATATTGTTTAGCTATACTAGCAAATCGTATTCATAAAAGAAAGATATTTGTTTTCTAAGGTGCTGTAATTTGTGTGGGCCAGGCTGACATACATTCAGGCTTGGGCACATCTGAGTTATCTTCCCTTTCACTTTCCTCTACTGACTTCATCACTGGGAACATACCAGTAAGGAACAGAGGATTCCCATAACTGTCTGCTGAGAGGATTAAGACTGCGTTCACCAAGATCAACTCATGGTTTGTCTGAGGTCACCCAGTAGGTTTTTTGCGAGTGTATTATTGCTTTCTCCAAAACAATTCCTTAAGGTTTCAAAACCTTACCATGACCACAGAGGAGCTACACCATTGTTTTCCTTTTCCAGTCAAAAGAAGCACAGCTAATCATCTATAACTGCTTGAATAATGCCATTCTGCAGTGTTATAAAGTAGCTGGTGTTTGTCAAGGATGTCTCAAAGGGTAAATGATTATTTATTTCAAAGTTCAAAGGGTAAACAGAAATTTAGCTGGCATTATAGAGACGCTCTGGCTGGAAGAACAACCAGCAAATGTATCAGGCAGGTTTTCCCAGTCCATAGTAAGGGGTTAAATTTCACTGCCCTTTGCATGGCCACTGAGAGGTATTTACTGCCACTTTTCTGTTACCTGCTAGCCTTTAATTCACAATTCTTCCAGTGAGGTTGTTACAAAGGCCTGAGAAGTCATTAGCCAGTTCCCGAAGTGCTAAATCCAGACATAGGCACTATCCCAGGTCATGCCCAGCAGTAAAACAATTCATAGCCAAACCAACACAAAATGATTTGAGAATGGCAGTGATTTAAATAAACTAACTTCAGATTGGTTTATTGTAATTCTATAAATAAGCTTGTATAGTTTTGCTGACACACAGGTTTTCAAAACAAGTTTCAAGACAGAAATTAAGTTCAGAAATGTTTAAAACACAAAGAAAGCCCAAGAAAAACAAAACAAAACCCTGCAGGCTGATTTAGTAGCAAATTCTGACATCTGTACTCCAATTTAGCATTTGGAATCAGGCTGATAAAAACATTAAGTCGTCTCTAACTGGTGATAATGAATGTAATCAAGCCGTCTCAAGAGAATTATGTTTCTGAATAAATGCCAATTATATGATTAGAACTTACTTATTTAACATCACTGTCATCACTTGATTCTGAACAAAACTAAGTTTTCTTTTTTTTTCTTTTTTTAATGCAACTGCTAGACATACAGTATATACAATATGCCATTAGGAAATTAAAAATCACACAATTGCCTCAGGATAAGATGCTTAAATTATGACTATTCATTTTGCTTCAAAAATCTCTCTCTATATGAGCAGTAATTTAAACATATTCTAATATGCAATCTCAGTAGAATTTGGTGTGCAAATATAGCATTGTATGTTTTGTTAGAAGACAAGACACCATTTCTAAAATGCTTCAGTTTCTTGTAACTGAGCTTGTGGAACTTTTGAACTCGTGGTGTTGTCTGCAGTCACTCAATGTATCCCAACACAGAGGCCGAAGGGTTTCTTTTGTTGGGTCGGCAGAAACCACTGATATTCCTGACTACAGGAAGATATCCCAGGTGTAAGCCCATAATGCTCCTGAATGGGCAGGATTTTGGAGTTTTCCTGCAGAAGTTTTCTCTTGCATAACCCCAAAATGCACTGCAAAAGAGACTACTCCCCATGAAAACAAAATGGTGGGAGTTCTATTTTTAAAATTTAATTTAACTTAATTTAATTTGCTTTTAATTTATTTTATTTTACTCACATTAGTGGAAAATACTTCTCAAGAAATCTGACAGGATATTTTTCTAGAGCCTCATTTGAATGAAAGACTCGGTCAAAAAGAAATGTAATGATTAAGTAGAAACAATTGCTCTAAAAGCAGAGAGGGTAACACTAACATCTCCACCTCCTATCAACGAATAACAAAATTCCTTTATTAGTAAAAAAGAGAGAGGCAACTTTTAGAAAAGTCCATAAATTAAATAGCAGCAGCAACCTGAAGCCGTCTAGATAACAATGACCCACAGGTCAACAAATGACAAGCATTTTAAGCAGGGATGTTTGTTAAATTCAAAGCATTTGAATTTTACTTCACTTCTAAGTAAAAAGAATAGATATCTATCCTTTCATGTCACATAAGTAGCAAAGATATCTTACTTTTATTCAAACAGGGGATCCACATGCTCAGGTCTCATCCATCCTCTGTCTGAAAAGGTCAGAAGCAGTGTATCAGGATCTGGAGAGCCAGAATTGAGGGAAAATTTGGATTCAAGACCAGAAACTTTGCCTTATTTCATGTTTGACAAGCTCCTGCAGCAAAACCCACCTGTGCCAAATTGAACAAAATAATCTTGACGCTGCAGAGAGTCCTTACCTGTGGGAGTCATTGTAGGAAAATACAATTTCCAGTAATGTGATATTGCTCATGCAAGCTGAGACACAAATATCAAAACTGCTTCTCCAAATAACATACAATGGGGACTTCAAGGTTTGCAGGCTTTTTGCTGAAATCTTGTGTTATGATTATTATCTCATCCAAGCTGGCAGACTCACAACAGAGCACAAACAACAATATCATGCCATGTGAGCAGTGACTGAGTGACAGCATAATATAGCACTTCCCCTTAAAATAGATCTTATAGCCAGTTCTCTGCTGTACAAATAAAAACAGTACAAAATTAAGCAAACATGTAACTCTATCATTTGTCATGACTGACAGGAATAAGGACGTGTTTCAAATTCCAGGTGTCCTGGAGAATGCTTAAACAAATGTGTTAAATACCTCCTTATTCTTAAAAATACTTACCTAAAGTGCTTCTAAGATTAAATCAACCTATGGTAAATTAAGACAAAAAAATCTTAAGCATGCACTTGTTGAACTAAATTAAGAGCAACACATTTTGCTCTCGTTTCCTTAACCCTTTCAAAAATACCATCCCCATTATTTTTGTTGTACCAACCGACGTTCAGTTCTTAGAACACACATCTGAGACAGAAAGAAAACCCTCAAGATGTTTACCTTTACTGAGGTTTTGTCTTGCCAGCTGCAGAAGTGTTCCTCATTCCTGTGAGCACACTCAATCCAATTCCACATTGAACTGGAAAGAAGATTCAACAGGAAGAAATGCACTCAAATATACTGAGACATCTTGTTTTATACCACTGCAATAAAGAGAAATAATCAGCACAATGATTTTTTTTGGAAGAAAGAATGCCTAACTCACTGTAATTAGGATGAAATTCACACTTTCAAGGACATGACATAATAGGAATATGTAAATAGGACAGAGGAAAGACCTATCAATTTGTTTACCTGACAATGAGAAGTTACTTTTCCTAGGAATTCCAGACACATAATATGCCACATGAACCCTTATAGACCAAGAATGAATTCTATTTCCAAGATGTCTTAAGATTTATTAAAAACCTCTGTCTTCCTGTTTCTTATATAGTTTATTATAAGTTCTTAGTGGATATGATGTGGCAGAGAGCAGGAGACAATCAGGAAAAATAACTTAATTTTCAGATTCCACAGGAGACATTCTAGCTTGCACTGGTAATAATTGTCTGACACAGCAAAACACGAGGAAATAGATTGATTCTTCTGCTTGCCTCTGGCCATTTCACCTGGTCAGGATTATCATGTTTAATACCCTGTCACAGGACAGGGCTGTCACTCATTGGTTACTCAGTCACATCTAAGCCCCCACAGACTTAGCAAAAACATAGAAGTGAAGGATAAAACACAATTTTAATTATTAGTGTTTAACCTCTTGAGGAGGTAAGAAAAAAGCCTTTCACAAAAACACATTAATGGATGTTAAAGTGTTTATACAGTTAGGAGATTTTTTTTTTCTTCAACAAAATACCTGTAATAAAAAGACTCAGATGGAAGCTAAAAAAAATAGCCAGGTTTCAAGGTATGAGAATAGTGACACATGAAGCAATGAGAAAGTCTCCAAAGCTGCATGAATTTTCAACAAAAAAAGGGAAAGTCATTAAGATAGAATTAAAATCAGTGGAAAAAGAATAGCTTGAATAAAACAGATTTAATCATAAGGTTGATTGAGATGTCTGTGAGAGTTGATAATGGTTGGCAATAAGATTTATAAGTAAATTAGGTATAATAAAAAGGTGTTAATTTTTAATGAGATGAGGTCTCATTAGAGACTAAAAAGAAATCTAGACTTTTAAAGTTTTCCATTTCATTTATGATGGTATCAGAATTTGGTCTGAACCTGTGACACTTTTACAAGGCTTTTTTTGTGATTTCAAGGAGGTTTGCTGGCTGTGTAAGTTTGCAAAGCAGTCATTCCTTATTGGTTTCTGCTTGCCATGTCTGGCTTCACAAATAACACAATGCAGAAATAAAATACTGAGATATAAGTGGGCATATTTAAACTCCTCAGCTTTGCAATATGCCTGTTTTACTTAAGCACAACACTAGCCACAGGTATATCACATTATCTCGTAGCCTCTCCTTTGGAGAGGAAACACAGAATTATAATCTTCCATAAACAACACAGGATGAAGAGTTAATAGATTTTGAGTAATATTTTTTTCATATTTATCAATAAGTCATACCTCAATGCTGAACAGGAAAATTACATTCTCAGAATCGTCCAAAGTACAATAAACACAGTTTGGAGATGCAAAAGCCAGGCTAGAAAAGAAGTCATGGGATAATTTCTTTTTCTGAATGCAATTTGAGAGAGTAAATTTGTGATTTTAGAACTAAGCCATCTGACTGTCATTCTCCACGAAGAGAACGAACTGCACAGCAAAGGTGACCTTTATTACAGCCCCTCAAAGTTTCAACCCACCAGAGGACCCGAGCACAGAGCAAAATCTTAGTAATGCAAAGTATGGCTGCTCTATTTTCCCTTGTTCTTCTATAGTAAATACTATAGGCTTCCATATATTCATCTTATTGATTTTTTAATGATATGCACAGAAAAAGTGATTCCCAAATGTTCACTCTGTCACTGTGACTAATCATTTTCTCTCTTGTCTAGATTTCACACCTTGAGGAAACAGTTGCATCAATGATATTTTCCATTAAAGTGTCCCGTAGATGTCAAGAGGTAAGCATTAATGGCCAGATAAACCTTATAAAGAGCAGGATGCTGTGTAAATACTAAATAAAACCAATAATCAAGAAAGAAACTAGAGGCAGAGTATAAATTTGCCTATTTTAAATCATTCCCTTCAGCCATATAAAATGCAGGGCTGACTTACTAGTTTCTTTTTCTCTTAAATTCTCGAGTGAAAACTCTTCATGTCTTCCTTCTTATTGTTTCCTTCTAATGGATGATTTCAATGTTCATACAAATGTAGCTGTAACACTAAATTCACTAAGAAATATCACAGACTTTCACAATATGAACAAATACGGTTTTTTTGAACATTATTTACTGAAAAGTTACCTGAAATGAAATTTGAAGCATGGCGTAGAAAGCTGTCTGAAAGCTTGTTTCCAGGTTAGTGGATTATTCTCAGTTTTATCTAGGATACTTAAAGCAATGGCCAAAGTGATTTCTGAGTTCTTTATGGTTATCTCACAATGTTGTCAGAAGATGGGAGATGGGACAACAAAGTGTCTGTGTTTAAAAAAAAAAAAAGGAAGAAAGAGAGAAAGAGAGAAAGTAAAAATTACAGGCCAGACAGTTAACTTCAGTGCCCCAAAATTTCTGCAATAACTTATCCACCTCCTGGTAAGCATCTAGAAGGTAGTACTGGAAAAACTGCAGACTGTATAGATATGTCGGCACCAAATTTTCTTTTTCAACAGGCTAGAGGATCTTTAAGAAATGGGAAATAAACCCTCTTACATCCTGATTTTAGGAAAATTGAGATAGCATCTCACTTGACAATCTCATCAGCACTTGACAAGCACACAGGACAGGTAAAAAGAAAAAAAAAACAGGTATAAAACCTGGCTGAAAAACCATAGCTCAAACCCAGCTTTTCATAGTTTGGTACCAAAAGCAAAGGAGATTTATCTGGCAGAAACTTTCCTGCCCACAATTTTTATTAAGGCTACTAATGACTTAGCTAATAAGTGTGTATTTCCCAGAGCTGAGGATGGCATGAGGCTGAGGACTGCAAGTATATGGTATAATTCCAAATTGCCTTTTCAAACTGAGGGTTTGCATAAATTGAGGTAAAAAATTAGGGTGAGCAAAATTTGATGCATGAGTAGGAACATCAGCTGCACAAGAAAAAAAAAAATTGCTGCATAGTTCTAAAAGTGTCTGTAAGGGGAAAAAAATCATTGCTAAAGGTGAGCACTCACTTCCAAAATTTGTTCTACTTTCAAGACATGATAGCTAGACATATGCTGAAATCTAGTAGATGGGTAAGGAGTACCACACTTAAAGAAAAAATAGAAGAAAATGCCCTTTAATATTTTCATAAGTGATAATTTCATAGCTTCTGGATTAAATTATTCACAACTCTCTCATTAAAAAAAAAAAGTCATTCTTCTGTTCATTGTCAGCAGTCTCTCACTGCCAAATTAAAAGCTTGTTCATATAGGAGTTACTTTGATCTCCAGTGGCACCCAAAATGCAATGAGAAACATTCATCAGACTTCAAAGATAAAATTACAAATGTATATAAAATACAGAAAAAAGTATCTGAACACAGAGATGCGTTACTAACTATCACTTATTGAGGGAACACGTGTATATTTTCCAGCAGAATGCTGACAGCACTCAAAGAACAGCAATCATATTCATGCCAGACATAACCACTAAAGAAAAAACACAAAGAGAAAAGAGGCATTAGAAGAGTGAGAATGTTGTATTCACTGTGCAGAACTTTCAGCAGCCGTGGCAAGGCTATTACCCCTGTGACCCTGCTGGGCACGTGGGATGTTATGCTTTGCATGCACCAATTATGAGAAACACCTTCATCAGAGATATTTAGAACTAACTCTTTAATGCAAATGATCACAAGAAAGTAATCAACTTTATTCTCTTTCAATTCTAGCTTATTTGCAGAGATGCTTAAAGTATAGCATGCAAGTGGACTGGCCCACGAGGAGCTCCAGAAAGCATGCCTATAGTCCTTATTTTTGCAACTTCCATCAATTTATCAGTAATGAAGCACAATATCTGACCACATTTCACTCCAGGACTAGAAGGGGCTGAAATGTGGAGCCATGGAATTTGGCTCAGGCCAACACTGTCAACACATTTTCTCAAAGTACACAAACAGCAGAGCAAATCTGCAGCAACACGGGGCCTCCTTCCCACAGTCAGGTGTGATGCTGTCCGTGAAGATTTGTTAGTGGATTTTCAGCCGTGACCACCACTTAGCAGGGTAAATGTTCGTGTCCCCTGAACGAGGGTATGAAAATGCTTTGTGTCCTGCATATGAAACAGTTTGAAAAAGAAGGACCACTAGAGAAAAATATGTTGAAAGAAAAAAGTTATCTGCTGGTTCTTCATGTTACTGATGTTCTAAAATATTTAAAGTTATTCACCCGATTCGGGGCAAAACACTTGATCTACAGTCAACAGGAGAAGCAAAAGTTTTCAGTAGAGGTCTGCCTTTAACTCTTCAAAACCTACCAGATTTCACTCTATGAGAAACTGGTGAATACTCCATGAATTATGAATTACTCCGTGATATATGTTCTTTCATACTTTTCATTGCTACAGTTTTTAGTCTCTTATAACCAACCTAGGTATCAAACCCTACACATGGACCTTGTGGGCTTATACTGGAAGTCTAAAGAAATATTTTCAGAGCAGCTACTGTATACAAGAGAAAAAGGATGAGAGGGAAAAGGTACCTGTGAGAAAAGATAAAATACAAAATCAGTGTAGAGAGTCAATTAATGCATGGGAGAAAACAAAATCAAACCCAGAAAAATGAAAAATAACCCAGGCAAGGGACACACAAGAGATTAAGAAGAAAAAATTAAATCTCAGCTTTACTGAACTTATTTAGAGTTTTGTCATACACCTTATGGTTTCTAAAGTGAAGACATGTTATTTGAAAGCCCAGTTAAAAACAAAAGCTCGGTTTTGCTCTTCTCTCAATTTAAATCCCTTTCCTAGGGAGTTACTGGTTTAAAGGAAGACCTGGTCTCTAACTGGGTTCTCACATGGAGATTTAACTGCAAATCACTTCTTAATGTTGTTCCACTGCAAGTATAGCTACTCACTGTGAATATTCTATCACACTTTAATGAGTCAAATGGGTCACACATTTATGTTTGTGCTCTCAGATCTAATTGAACTAAATAACATAAGTAATAATAATAATTATAATTATAATTGTAATTATAATTATACAAATGGCATTATACGAATTGAAGGCTGGTATAATTGTTAATCGTTTAATCTGGCTTTGCTGTGCACAGTCTCAAGACCACACTGAGGGCAGATGCATCTCTGGTTTCTTTCTAAAGACAGAAACCTAACAGCAATTGAAATCTCTCAGGAAAGGTGTTTTGGTTCAAGAGAAGCAGTCATACACTGGGAAAAAAAAAACACTCAGGTTTGGGGGTAGGGAGTGTCATATAAAGGTTCTGGAACACCCTCCTTGTTGTTAATTGTCAGGGTTTTTAGATTATCCACAGTCCACAAATAATTAATATTTCTTCAAATTATTTTCCTGAAATTATTACCTTATGCACTACACATGGTCAGGTTTATAAATGAGAACTTGTCACCAGAAATTGAGACGCTAAGGACAACACATAATCTATTCCTGAGCATATGTGGGACTGAGCAGAAACCTTTTACCCTTGCTTAGAAAGCTTAAAGAAACCATTTTTTACAGGTCCTGTAAGTTTTTTTTTCCTTTAGCTCAATGTGGATTTTCCTGTGATTTTAATTGGTTTGTTAACATGTGTTCACTCATTAACTGGTTCACTAAGGTTAACTAACGACTAATGTCTTATTTAAAAATATTCTGTCATTACCCCGCACCCACATACTTCAGCTCAAGAGCAACAGAAGGTGTTTGGCTTCCCGCAGTGTTATTTAAAGACTTATAGAAATAGACATAATTTTAACCTACGTCTTTATTCACTACTTTAATGTGGGCTTACAGCCTTTTTTTTAGAATGTGTTGCGATTAAATAACTCAACCACGTAAAATAAAGATTGTTTCCAGATTTATTTAGATGTAACAAATCTGAGCTTGTCTTGTTTTCATTTTGAAATCAATGACACGAAAAATTTTTAGTCTTAGTCTAAAAAAAAAAAATCATGTCAACATATCTGTATATCTAAAAAATTTTATCTCACAAGAAAAATGTCAATCAAAGAATCATAGGGGAATAGGGTCCCCATTAAGCTTATTTTTTAAACTCACATTTCCAATCTTTTTGACTTTTTAATATTACTTTTTTCTTTCCCTTTGCTTGTTTTAATTTTGTAATGTTGAATTAGAATACCCAGTCTAATGCTGTGCTTGTAACCATAGAAAAAAACGACAAAATATTCTAATGGTCTTTTCTCCTTTAATTACTAGATAGATAATTACAGTTCTAGATTTAGATCTCTGCATGTAATAACTTTTCATTCCAGTCTCAATAACAATAAGTAATAGAAATTCATAAGGATTAGAATGTACAGAGTCTTACAGATAATGAATCAATTTCTAATTTATGGTTTACTTTGACACAGGAAAATCAAAGGGCGAGAGACATTTACATGAAAACAATTAACAATGCTAAATCAGTAAAAAATATTTTGTGTGTTATAAATAATCTGTGTCAGGGAAAAATTGCACCAAATGTTTTTGTAAGTATTCTGCTAAGGGAATTAAGGCTGTGGAAGGCAGGGCATTAAGTTTCATAGCTGCACAAAATATCTTCTGGTAGACACTACAAACGGCAAGTAAAGCCACCCGAAAGCACAAGGGTGGGACATGCCCTGAAAGATAAGTAGAGACATGAAAAAAACAGTTAATTCATATTATTTAGGAACTGCACCCTACTGACAGCTTTTTTTAAAAATGCCAACAGATCCACTTTCCCCAACTCCTGCACATATTCCTGTACCAACAGCATGTGACCTCCAAGGATCAGAATGGGAGCTGCTCAGGCTGTGCAGCCATGTGCGGGAGGTGCTCAGCTCATTACGGACCAGGCACAATCTCCCTTTCAAAGACATTCTAATCCCAACACCTCTGCACAAATCCCTGCTGTAAACACCTGGACCTCTCATTCACAATCTCTTCCAACGTGCAATAAAATACTATAAGGCATCTTTGTGCCCGGGAACTGTGTCACACTGAAATACACTGAGCATCTAGGACACACTCTCTCCTGGGGAGGGGAGCACAGGATTTTTTTTCTGAAAAAAGATGGATATTCTTTTTTGCTCCACAATTCATTCTTGCTTAGTAAATAGTTTGGAAAACTGACTAGCTGAGCATAAAGGAAAGGGGTTTCATGTGTTTCTAAAGCTATAACTTAAACGGAAAAGAGCATTTTTCTAAATAAACAAAGGAAGCCATGTGAAAGTAGGACATGACTGGTTTATGCATCAAAATGAATGATAATAGTATCACTGTGCAACAGTTTGTCACTGTTTCAGATGCTGCGTTTTTACTTCATTACTTTGGCATGCTTTTTTGCCATGTGAGACAAATGTAAGAATTGTTTTCCTGATGGTCAATATTGCACACAGACTCCAAACAACTGCCACTGACATTTTATAACCACAGCGTGGAAAGATGTGATGCTGACTGTATATGGAATGTGACTGGAAAATCCATTACCAGTGCCCTTGGCTGAAATTCATACCTAAATAGCAACAATTCATGACCAATTTTCATTTTTATAAAATAATCCCATGTACTGCAGGACTTCAGTTACTGGAAACTTGTGAAATGATCAGGCTTACAAACACACAAGGTTGAAGAGGGGTAATCTGTCACTGGTTTTTTTAAGAGTGAATAATACATTTCAGAAGCAATGAAAGTTCAATAATTGTAGCAATTTGTTGGTGGTGGGGGTTTGGTTAGTCAGTGGTTGGGTTTTTTAGGAGGTTTATTGTTCTCTTTTCTAAATTTCCAGTGTCCTGTTAAATCTTCAATCTGTTGAATAAAAGATAAACAACTGAGACTCTGACGGCAGACCGCGTCTGCTGATTCACTAGGTTTAGAAATCACGGGGAATTGTGTTTATCTCTTACCTATAAGCCATTATTCCTAATGTCTAAACTATTTGCTGGGAGTACAAGACTAACACGTGTATCTGTCAACAAAATGGGTCACCTCTATACTCCTCTATATTTTCTTTAGTTGAAATCAATAAAGAAGAAATCAGAAACATCAGACACTGGAGGGCAGGAATGACGAAGTGCTTAACATTTCTCCCTGATGTCTGTATCACAAGACACATGGCTGCTTCCCAACTATTTTATCAGTTGTCACACTTTACCTGTTTGTGCATCCTCTGGCCCTTCTAATTCTTTTGCATGCTAAGACTTTTCTGTCTTTGTCACAAGGTTACCAGCAATAATGCTGAAACATATTATTAATTTAATTTTTCATGCTTTGCATAAAATTAATATGCAAAACACACAGCTAGTGATTACATCTCCCTCAGTATCACACATACAGAAATCATAGTTCAGGAAAAACCCAAATACGTAAACAAGGCAGTGTTAATCCTATTGTAACTAATGTGTATTGTTTTCATTGACACATAAATGAGGGATGGGTTATAATTACTTCCTTGTAAAAATAATCATTATAAATCATTTATATTTTTCTAATAATTTAAAAGAGATTGCTTTATGACCTAGAATGAAAGCCAGCATCAGCATCAGATCACTTACAGAGGAGTGAAATATAAATCAGTATTAATGCAAAGTAGACACTGCAGCACCAAATCACAAAACCAGTAAAGGAGACAAATTTTCACCCTTTCAGAGTGCATCTCCTGAGCATGCCTTGACTGCAAGGTCATCGGCTCCGGATATAAAACCTGAAAGTATTGCTCATTGGCAGTGATGTCACCACAGGTGATTAACCTGGTAACAGGTTATGACACCTAGTAAGGCACAGAGGTAGGCTTCAAATTTCCTAGGTGACTAAAATAGAATACTTATGGGAGCTCTTCAGAAATCCAGCAGAAAACTGCTCATATTAAGATGCTTTATTAAAATAAGAACAATGGAATGTATACAGAGACTATATTCTGGCTTATTATCAATTTGGTTCTGGATTTTTCCCATAGGAGAAAACTCACATTGAAGTAACAGGACAGTCCTGCCAGGGAGGCAAGTTCATATTATATCCAAATTCTATATACTTAGCTATATCAGATATATATCAAAACATATATTTTGAATTAATACATGGACCAAAATCTCAGTAATTCCAAAATTTGGACCCAGATTTCAAACTAGTCCAGATATCGGAGGGATTGAGATATACGCATTTTGATTTAGAGTCATCTCAATGCATGCTGGAAACACTCTCAGATTGCCTGGAGAGGCTGTGGATATCCCATCCCTGGCAGCGTTCAAGGCCAGGTTGGATGAAGCTCTGATCAGCCTGGTCTAGTGGAAGGTGTGCCTGTCCCTGGCACGGGGATTGCAACCAGACCACTTTAAGGTCCCTTCCAACCCAAACCATTCTATGGTCCAATTACACGCATACACCTAATTTTTTTCTCCAACTAATTACCACAAGGACAGCATCCACAGCACTCATCAGAACTGCTCCAAAATATTATTGCAGTGTTTGTGCCTTTGAGACAGAAATAAAGAAGCATTGTGTAAGCTGGTTTCTTTAGCAATATCTGTATCTACGCAGGGCTGTGGAGTGCAGAAGAGCACTGTTGGGCTACCCTGAACTTTTAATAAACATATGCAAACTCTGTCAAAAATTATATGTAACTGTTTGAATCTTTGTTCTTCATACCTCAATATCTGCCTGAATGGAAAATATCCATGACAAAACCTTTGAGTCTCTGAACCATTTCTTTATTTTGGTAGCAATTTTCATATGTAGAGGGAAACAATTCCTGTAGCAGATCCATATTGTACTACTCATCACCAGTTACCAGGAGATCCAAGTAGAAAAAACAGAGAGCACCAAGGGAGAGTATTTAATGGCTTAAAACTTTGTTTAGCCTAGTGGGATTTTTAACACTGAAATACAGAATTCCCAGCTGCTCAGATATATTGAAAATCCTTACAAGGGTTCAGAACTAAGAACTTACATGACTTCAATAGCCCAGACTAAGCACTAGAAACCTCAGCACACTGAACCTTCCCCCCATGACTGGAAACATATCGCAGTGCACTTTTCATCTGACAAGAAAAGTGGCTAAAATATCTCAAAAAGATGCAGATGTCAAACATTAATCATAACCAATGCACACTGCTATGGCCCAGTAACTGTTGGTACTTAATTTCAACAAAATCACAATACTCTCTCAACCTTTTCTATGCGGCTGTGTAAACATGACAGCAACTTTAAATCTTGTTGACAGTGCCTTCTCTACCTGTCAGCAGGCAGGCAGCTGCAGTTCAAACAGTGCTGCACACAGAAGCACTTTTGAATTCCCACCCCGAGCCCCAAGCTCAACAATGTACTTTGGGACATGGTTGAATGCTAAGCCAAAAATGTCCCTGCTTTACAAGCAATTAAACAATTAAAACGTGTGTCTATGAAGCAGGGAGCAAAGGTTAATTAGAAAGGAAAATCAACCAGAATTTGAAACAGGACAGAAAACTTTTTCAGAGATAATTAAATCAAACTTGTAAAACCACAAATGTAAGGAAATGGTACCTTCAGCAGTATAACCAGATTATTATAATAATTAGGGACATGATAGACAGGTAAGTACTTTTACATATATTACACCCATCTGCCTACATACATAAAAGTTGCTATCTAAATCCCCCATCAGTAAGTGAACTGGAATTCAACCATGATTTCCACTGTCTTTACTACACAGATTCATTTGAGAAGTCCAAGTACAGTCAAAGAGTAGAAATAAATTCATTAGCCATCCTACAAAATTCTGCTGCTTGATTTTCTAGATATAGCTTAATATATCTTAGATTTTTTTCCCTGAGTATGTGTATTTTTTATTTAGCAACATTCTGTTGATTCGAGTAACTTCAAACAGCAACATGGACAATAATGGGTTCAAATATAGAATGACTTGAAGGACTTCTGGATTGTCTGCAGGCAGAACAGGATTATCTGATAAAAGATTTCGAGAGAAATGTCAGATAAAGAGGATATGTCTCTTAAACTGGTCTAAACAACATATTTAAGCCTACATTCTCCGTATATTTTTGTGTTTGGGTTTTTAATATCTATCCATGTGAAAAACATGAAAGATCAAACTGAAGTTGTGGTAGGGCTGTTTGTCTTTAATATCTCAACTCTGCTGTATTTTAAGTCATCTATCCCTAGGGCAATTTTAGTCACCAAAAGCATCAGTGACTGCAGACTTCTGGTTTAGAGAATTTTTGTTGAAAATAACTGGCATATTTCTAATTATTTTCCAATCCTCTGGAGAGGATCCTCGTATTGTAACTGCAGCCTTACATTACAGCGTGCAGTTTCTCGAACTAAATAAAGAAAACGTTAGCAATTTGCTCAGTAGAACCTGATTGCTTTCCCTTTCTCATTTACAGTTTGTTAAATGAGAAGCTGCATAAAACAAATAAATGAAGCAGGTGCATGCCAGGTTCTGGTCTGGAAGGCTGCCAGCTGATCAACTCCACCAAGGTTTTATTATCTAACCGGAAACATTTTGTTGGTGCTCAGATTTTTCCCTCAAGGATAACCTCTGCCAACTGGAAACAGCTCAATGAACAAAATGCTGTAAGTATTGAAGATTCAGGTAAATGCTCTGTAGCAATCATTGTGCCCAACAGGCTCTTATCCCTCTGTATATGCATACAGACACACATGCAGGCTAGTCTGAAAATATATTCCTCATTTTCTGTCAAAAACACACAAAAAAACCCAGCAGGCCATCAAAAAGAGAGATCATGTTTTTCCACGGACTTTGTGATGAACATTAAAACAATGATTGAACAGAAAATCTCATATTTGGTAATTTGGAGGGCATATTTTCCAGCTGGAGAGCTTCCTTTGGACCCTAGTAAACAGCTGGAGGGGATGGATAGAATATTTGGTAATACTGTCCATTTGGCCTTTCTGCTGCTTTCATCAAACTTTTAAATGGTTTGCAGTGGAAAAGCAGGATTGTAGCCTCTTGTAATGGTGCCCAGTGCATCCAATTTGGAGGGATGTCAGACGAAGCGATCTGCCCTGCCATGAATGTTAACAGTTGTAACCGATGCTTTAATGCTGCCCCGAGTTCTTGTTAAGTAGGTGCTGCAGCACTGCTGACGTCCACACTTGCACTGAATTTCAGCCCTTGGGCACCGTTTTTAGCCCTCCTCCCAACTTATATGGGAAGACGTAAATCCTGCAGCTAACACAGATGCTCAAGAATTTGCTGTCCTAATAAGAGCTGCAGATTTATAGAGGAGCGTGTTTTCAAAGCATCAGAATTGCTACTTTCAGGAGTATTTAAATCAGTTCAGATCCTAAAGTATTTCTTCCACTCTGCATTATAAAACATTTCAACCTGTTTATTGCTCCTCTTCTCAGCTCAAGGATAGCACTCATAGCATGGGAGCACCTAATAGTGTGNGTAGAAGTCTAAATAGGATTGTTCTTCAGCAAGGTACATGTACTTTTGCAAACTATATGTCAAATTTGATAGTAGAACCCACGTACTTTTATTTTTGCAAAACAGTTTATAAAAAAGAAATCTATACCTTTTCAGAGAAAAAAAATTGTCCTGATTGTTTTTTTAAAACATGGGTAACACTTGTGGAAAATAATAGGAAAAAAAAAGTTGGAAGAGACTTCAAGCAGTCCTCTACTCTCAGACTCCTACCACAACAAAGGATTAAAAATATCTAACCTATATTTGGCAGATGGTTGTACATCCTGCTCACAAAATCCCTTAGTGATGGAGATTTCATTGTATTCTATAAACTTATGTGAGAGAATATCTCCCACTGTCCTTACTTTGGGAAGGTTTTATTAAGGCTTTATATAAATCTCACCTTCTGCAACAGAAGCTCAACTGTCCTTGAAGGCTGGGAGAGCTTCTTGCATTTTTCTTCAGTTTTCTTTGAATCATTTGAGGACCTACCATTCAAGTCCTGTCTTCTCTATTCTTAATAGCAACAATAACCTTCTATTTCTTTTTCACAAGTTACATTTGCTACGCTTTGGATCCTTCCTTCTCAGCCTCACTCGATCCTCCCCAATTTGTCCTTACATTTCTTGAAGTTTATGTCAAAAAATAGCAAAAAGACTCCAACAGAGGCTTTATTCACCCTGAGTGGAGCAGAAGGATTATTTCCTATTTCTGAATACACTCTCAGCTTTCACATCCCAGAATGAGGCCTGCCTGCCTGTTTCCACAATAGAAAAACAACACTGATTCATGCTCAGTTTATGATTTGCAAAGGGACACTTGTAAATCACTAGGCTTGTGACCAAAAGACTGCCACCTGATAGGTCAGTCTCTAACTTTTATACATAAATTGCCTTCCTTAAGAGTAGCACTTTGAACTCTTCTTAATCAACTATAGCTTTTCATATTAGACCAGTTTTTCAATTGTTGAAAATGCTTTGAATTGCAATTCTGTCCTACAAAGTGCATGGATCCCCTCCCACCTTGGTACCATCTGGAAATTTAGCAAACAATCCTCTGTGCCTTGAAAGCCATCCATCAAATGCGCTTACAATATCTTAACAATCCCTTTTCTATCTATATCTATCTGGTTTTTTCCCCGAAGACAGACGACATTTGAAAGGAAGAGTTCTGATCAAATTCATTTGAGTTAAACAAGAAGATACTGCACCACTTCAGTCAGAACACCTTACTTTAGGGGATGGGAGATTAATAAAAAGGATGAGAAAAATTCATATTAAGCACTACATTTGTATGATGACGTTTGAGTGTTTTCTTACTGGTGCAACCAGTGAAGATATGGCAAATGTGAAGATATGGAAAATGTGAAGATATGGCAAATCACACAGTCCTGTGCTTGCACATACCATGGCAGTGCTATGCAAGATGTAGTTCAGGCTTTGCTCACCCATCACAGAATGCACCACGCTGGTCTCTCAAATTTTTATAATCCCAACTATAACCACAGATCAGGGAATTAACCAGTAGATGAGCTCCTTTATATACCATGATCTGAGTTCTCAATGTAATTAACTAGTGCTGTTCGTTATTAAGAAAAATTTAAATTATTCAGGAGTTTAAAGAAGTCATCAATATGTTATTCTGATTAAAATTCTTAATAAGTTGCTAACATTCTTGAAGGCCTGGAAATGAAAAAAGAACTATCTGCATATGATAATAATTCTTAAACAAGGAAATCTTCCTGCAAGGAGCTCTTCAGAGATATATTCTGAAAAAAGTCCACAATCTTACTGGTAGCATATGGGATGAATGAAATTAAATGAAATAAGAACATAAGACCAGCTGTGCAGGGTAAGAACAAAGCTCTATATAGCCTGTATTCTTTCTCTGACAGTGGCCAGAAGTGGATTATCAGGAAAGGCAAGTGTGTAGCGATATTTCGTTCAAATTCTCTTATCCTTTAGCAATACAGTTTTCAGAAAGCTCTTGAGGCACAGATTGTGTTGTCCTCAGTGGATTTGTCTTCCATGAGCTTGACTGGTCACTCTCTCTTTCTATATACTCCAGCTCTAAAGCAATAAAATAATAAACTCACACCTTCAAGTATTTATTCTGCCTTTCATTCCAATTATAACTCAAGTTGAACCATTTCCCATATCCTTTGGAGCCCAGTATGTTCCAGTCTCAAGTATGGAAAGATGACAAGACAAAAAAAGCAAATGAATTACACTACCAGAAAAATTTTCCCCTCATTTTTACTCCACCTCTGTTTGTCAAGAAGCACAACTTAAAAAAATCTGACAGCTTAAGTCGCAAAGGTTTTTAGAAAGACAAAATTCATGTGTTTTATAGCTGATATAAAGCAAGGTTGCTCCTTGGGCCAGGCCCTTTTCTGAGTGTGCATGCAGGGGCCAGCTGCATATTTTGCCCCACCGAGTTGTGATTGTTTACCCTGTAAGAAAGAAATATAGAGAATTGCATTTGAGTAATGGCAGAATGAGTCATCTGATCCATCACCTTTTTCCGGAGGACTGGTCTGTATCACACTCTGTGTCTGCCTGTGCTTTGCACTCCAGTCTTAGCTGATGACAGAACTGAAACGCCCACGGTGACAGAACATACCCGAATCCAACAGAACCAAGGTTTTCTTGTTTTGCAGGATTCTAACTTCATGTTTCTGTACTGATGGTCCTCACTGCCCACTATGCCACAGCTCTACCCACAGTCTGCATAAAGGCAGGAGTCACTGTCAGAAATGCCAGCGACTGTGTTGTACCCAAGACACCTCTCAGCTGTGGAGATTCGTTCATGACATTTACTGTGGGATGGGGGAAGAAAACCTATCATTTTCTCACTTTCTAAAGCACAAAATTAATAAGAAGAGAAATTGTTACAGACAAAATGTCCTGGGGTGTCCCTCGGAAAATCATCCTAGAAAAGCAGTCCCAGTAGCCTGGACTGCTGAAACAGCATGAGGCCTTGAGCAGCTGCCATTTCTCTATCACCTCATTTGCTGGCTGGCAGCCTTTTCTAAAAAGGCAAGAAATGCAGTCAACACCCACTGCCAAAATTTTAAAGCTACTGCCTAAAATAATGCTTTCACAAAGAGACAGTGCTGTAACACCTCTACATAAATGGTATCTGCCCCGCATCAGCTCACTCCTCTACACAGCTTGAAAGGAACTTGCTCACCTAAACTTTCTGTACTTGAAATCAAGCAAGATGCTTTCACTTTAAACTGGAACCTAATTTTAAAAAAGGCTGGCACAAACTGTACCTGCAGCTAGGTTTGCGATGCACGGATGTAACTTTGCTCAAAAGTCTTCTCAATTTCCCTTCAAAAAGAAGGGAGAAACTCGTGCAACAAGTGTGTGACAAAGTGAACTTCACCTGGTGTACACTCCTAAGCAGAAGAATGTCATGTACGAACGAGCTCAACCAGGAAGTTAGGAAAGATCCACAACAAAGGATAACCTTGATTTGGGACTCAGATTTCCCTGTTACAATCTGGGTATTCATGCAGGGCTGTAGCCACACTCCTTATTTCATTGCTCTAAGCAGAGGGAAAGAAAACAGGGGAAGAAAATCTCTACCTTATATTTATTATAAAATGACTTGAAAACTTCACTTTCTAGATCAGGATAGATCATTTCTAAGAGGCTTTCTGAGACTAAATTTTTCAAACCGTTGGAAAGGGAAATCCTACTGAGAACTAATTTCCTTTGGCTTAATAAAAACAAATTCATAGTTTTGGAACAGAAGAGCACTGTGAACATGTGGTGTGGACTCAAATAGCAAGTCACATGTTTCTGGTGTGACCCCCGACAGGCCAGGCTAAGCAAAAGGAATTTAGAATTCATGATTCACCTAAAATCTACAGGATCAAGGATTCACCTCCAACAATAGTCATTACAGTTTAGCTTAAGGGCACACAAACTTTTGCATACACAAAAATTTAAAATATCAAAGGGATGAGAGGCAAAAATTATTAAGAAAAAAGAGATAATTCTAACTATTAAAAAAGTACAGTAATGCTAAAAGTGGCTTTTTCAAAGACATTTTCCTTCAGTATTCTGGCTTACAGTTTCCTCAACATGAATCTGATTCAGGACATGAACATGTTGTTTGCACCCTTTGTAATGATCTACTGGCTGCTGTCCTTAGTTGGTCTTTCAGAGGTACTCCAAGCTCAGTTTTAATACAATTGCTGCTTCCTCTACTCTGGGACAGAATCGACCAACTGGTAAACATTAAGATGACTTCTTCATCCTCCTCTTCCCAGACCATCACCAGGGTTTAGGACATTACCTGAGAGAACCTTTCTGTATGGCCCTGAAGAGCAATGAAATCAAGCCAGTCATGATTCCCACAGTAAGTCACGGAGCATAAACAGGCTTCAGTCTGGAGAAGTTTGCCTGGTTTTGAGATGTCAGATGGAATTTTGAACTGCCTCCTTCCATCCCCAGCATTCACCCTCCCTTCCACCCCGAGAAAACACAATAAACTGTAATTTGCAGTTGCTCCATGTGGTCCATGCCACACTGCCTTTGCCATTGGAAACACGAAATTGTGTAAGGACACTGGTTCTGTGCTGTCTCTGAAAGGATGCATCTGTCTGCTGAATCAAACCCCCAGTTTTCTGTATGAAGAATAGCAAAAGTCACACACATTGCTGCTTTTCCTCTCTTTTCTATTTATGGCACTGACAATATGACATTATCTATTTTGCATAATCAAACAGTTTATGCTTGAGTGGCCCCATTGTAGCAAAAAAAAACCCAACAAAAAAGGGATCTGGGCTTGTGAAGATAGTGGTTTAAGTAACCTGCTTAGCTGTGGTTCATTTTAAGTCACATTAGAGCACCTACAAAGGGTTGCTTTTCAAAATACAGCTTATTCCCACAGCGTATTCATAATGCATGGTTGCATTTGGGATTTTATCCCCAGAGTGGGTTAAGCCAAGAAACGTAGAGAGGCAACTCAGTGACATGAATTTAACAGGTAGCAAAAATTGTTGTGAAGGGGAAAAAAAGCATCTTTATACAGATTACAAGAAAATCTATTGCTCAGGAAACAAACACATTTCTGAAGATAAGGATGACTATTATGATGATCACGAGAGAAGAGCTTGACAATAAACTTAACTGGTAACAGGACAAACACACTGGTCACCTCACACAAATTCAGAAGAAAAGATGCTTTCTAAGCTTTACAATCACAATGAAGCAGATCAGGACTGGGATGATATTCTAAAGAAGGGCTGCCTACTGTTTCTGTTGCAAAGCACATGCATTAACCCGTGAATTCACAGAGAGCAATACAAGTGTGTTTCCGATGGTTTTGTATTTACAAAGACACTTTTATCTATGAAGCATTTACACTTGAAAACTGTGAACGCCATAAATGTAAGAACTTGGCCAACTTGCAGGACTGGTTTAATCCATGAGCAAAGAAATGGCAAATGTTGCTACTCCTCCTTTAGTAAGACCAAAAGCAAGACAAAATGAAAGAAACCAGGTGGTTGACTGAGAGGAAAGAAAGTCAATAATGTACTTTTTTGTATTAGAGGCACACATCCCTATCCTAAAAATGAAACCCTGATATACACTTGAACATCAAACTGAATCACTTCTGTCTCAGTTTCTTGCAGATACTACATCACACAAGGACTTTAAGAAGCTTCTGTAAACTTTTGCTAAAACCACATGCTCTGCAACATTTGTTTAGATAGTTGTTAAGTTATAACTTCTAAGTTACATAACTCCTGCCTTGTGCAATCTTGGGAAAGAGAGATGTTAATTGCAGGGAATGAGACAAGCAATGTAGCTATTTTTAAAATTACTGTCCAGAGGCTTAGCTATGGCACTGAAAATTGCTTGTTGATAAAAGAGCTGGATAAATATATTTACAAACACATCATCATGATTCCCGCATGTATTGAAAACCTGCCTTCTGAAGCAATAAAATCTCTTAAATATTGAGACTTAAACAAACCAGACCCCTCCTCAAAAAACCTACAGTAAAAATGTCAAAAGCGAAGAGAAGCAAATTAGAAGATCATGATTAGCTACATATAAGAATTTGCAACCCTTAGCCTATTCAAGCAACACCATCTTCTATAGCAGAAATATCAGGCAAGAACATCTGTTTTGCAAACACAAACTGAGTGTTTCTATAATGAACTTGCTATAAACAACATACACCACAGTGGAGTTAAAACATACATAAACATGCTGCGTTTCTAAATTCCATGCAGCTCTTAAAAGGAGAAAATACGCAATCTACTGTAAAGTGAACAGCCATATTCCATCTATCCATACTGACTCTGCTTTTCGGTTATGAAAACTCCACTGCATTTTATAAAGAGTCATAACACCTCTGGAGCTGTTCCACTTGTACCAGTTTCGTTAACAGGAGGCAGGACAGAGAAGTGGAAAGCAGGGGACAGGGACCAAACTTGCTTTAGAAGATCTGTTCCTCTATGAGAACAGATCCTCTCCTCCTTCACCCTGTCCTTTGGTCAGTATAGAAATGTTCATCTGCTGCCAAACCCCTGCACATACTCCAAGCACCTCCTTCAGGACTCTTGGTGCACCACAGTTCTGCCAACACGAAGCACGCATAAAAACAAACAAAAACCAAGTTCCCTAAAACTGTAGGAATAATATAAACCAGTGACTTTTCACAAACACTACCATCTAGGCTTCTTTTTGGTTCTAAGCATGAAGAGAAACTTCTGATTTCTGAGTATATAGAGAATTCTTGGTGTTTTCTAGACAATGTTTTTTTGTATAAGTGTATTCGCATGCCACCAGACACCTGATGGATTTTTACAATCATGTCCTGTCATTCAAAACCACCTAAATTCACCCATCGTGAGAACTGGGAATTTGGAACACTTCCAAGTTTGAAAGTTTTGATTAAAAACACTGTCCCTCCTGAAGGTAAAGAAGGTTCAGTTGATTCAATTTCTACTTAGCTTATCCAAGGGAAAAAAAAAAATGAACAAAACCCAACTTTTTTTCTCATTTCTAATAATACAATTAAAAAAGAGAGGTTCAGAGGATGAGATCTACCAGTTCTATAGCTCTGATCTCAGCATTTTAACTCTGCTATAAAACTCCTGCAAAACAAATCAGTTTTGGCATAAATTTGTTAAATTTTATTAAACGTAACTCTATGAACACATCTAGACTTTTTTAACTAATAAAACAAAGCACAAAATAATTCCATAATTCCATCTTAATTTCCATTCAAATACCAATAAAAGGATAATTAAAGAAGACTTCCACGAACAGCAAACAGAAGGAAATTAAAACGTATATAAAGGCAAAATTGCTCTAAAAAATTAAAACCAATGTAGGGCAGCCTCCTGGGTAGGAAAAACTTCTGTTTTTTGAAAATATCTAGTGAAGATTTATGTATTGGAAAGTTCTAACCAATGAGAGTCTAAAATTACTACAGAGAAGGGAAAAATAAAGCAAGCTACCATCAAAGAAAAAGGTCAAGTGAATTATTAAAAATCAAATTCCACATCACTGCTGTAAAACTTGACTAGATCTGATAATTTAAAGTAATCCACACCTCATTACATAAAACTGCTTTTAAGGGACAATTAGTAGACAACTGAGCATTCAAAGGTTACTAAATGCTTCTGTATATGAGGAGAGACAGAAACGTGAAGGTTGTGACATACTGTTTAAACTTTGAGCACCAAAGGCAAGACAATGCCAACCTGAAGATTTAATGCATAATCTAGAAAGTGTTTAAGCATACAACAGGGATTTATCATCTGTTGTACAATTGACCAGTACTCATTCTTTCCTTGAAACTCTAAAAACTAAAAAAGCACTGTATTAATGGTGTTTTATTAGACCAAGAAGCCTCAGAAGGCTGCAAGACTGGATGCGTGGTGAATGACTGGATGCATGACTGGTGAAGTTTTCCACTAGAACTGAAGACATTTTTATTAAAGTTCAACAAAAAAGAGAAAAAAATAAAACACAAAACAAAACAAAACCAAGCCAAAAACCCAAACAAAAAAAATCTGCAAACAAAAACCAAAAACAAACAAACCAAAAAATAATAAATTAAAGTCCAAAAACCCAATCCACTACTAAAAGCATTTGGGATCATTTACACTTCCTGCATTTTCAGATTTGGTACAGCTGGGCCTTTGCATCCCTATGCACAAAGGAGACACAAACCACCAATGCGCTCCTCCTAAGGTTGTTAACACTAAAGCCCTGCCATTCCAAATGGGCTGGAGATGGTGCAAAGCAGGGAACCAAGCTGGAAGTGCCTCTGGTGGCACCTGGGGCTGTGATGCAGCCACTGCTTCCAGGCACAGAGCAGAGGATGCACCAGCAGGCGTTCGAGAGCAAAGCTGCCTGACCAGGCTTTGCAGAGGAATCAGTGGAGCCAAGCTTCCCGTTACTCAGACATTAATCAGCACCAAGGCTTCGCTCTGCCCTTCTCCATTCCAACAAGGAAAGGCCCAGTAAAGGCTGCTCTTCCTTACAGTATCTCAGGCCTGCTTCTGATCTCTCTCAGCAAAAGCCACGGCAGAAGATCAGGCTGCCCTGTGATCTCCATGGCAATAACTACGCTTCATAAATAGGTTTATACACAATCAATATAAAGATGTGCAAATCATTACTGGAGTTTTTCCTCAGCTATACGGGGTTTGAACTTTAAAAACATCAATTAAATCAGAAAAATGATATAAGCTTCATACGACCTGCTTCTCTACTGGCTCTAACTTTGAAAATAATTTATGTCTGCTCCAAATGGGTTCAGAGTACTGCCATCCTCATGGGGTAATGATTTATGAAGTGTTAGCACACAGGTGAATATGTGTAGTGCAAGAACTTGCAGATTCAAACCCTTTGTTTCCCTTTGTTGCTATTTAATTATGAGTGAAGTGGAAGCAAAGAGTTTAAATAAACCCAGTCAAGTATACACTGCCAAAGAAACACTAGGGGATTCAACAACTTAGTATAACTTCCCATGTACTTGGGCTTGGTTGCTTTTTAAATTTGGGTACAGCCCAAATCATACAACTTTCCCCACACTCATTTCACTCTGTTCTTTCCTTTGTCAGATTATTCTCTACTTATTTTGCAATTCTACTTCCCCCCCACCCCCAGGAATGGATTTCTCACTAACACATTTCTGAAGACAGGCTCCGAATCCAAGGGTAAGTTTAGTCTCCCTTAGTAAAACATGCTGCCCTTCCTTGGTTTTCAACCTTCAATGGAAACCACATCTTAGAAGAGCATTCAATAGGAAATCAAGAAGCCAAACAGTCTAAAGACAATTTTTGTCTTGTCTAGTTCTTGTTGGTTTTCAAATTAATAAAACTCCTGCCCTATCCTGTTGAAAAAATGGGACATGCACCACTGCTTTGCTAAGCTAATAGGCAAATTTTACAGTCATTTGTCTTATAACTAACCAATAATAGATATCTCAAACTTTCAGTAAGATTTTCATATATGTCAAAATAACCCATTGTGAAAACCTTCAAGAGAGAACAGATTTTAATTTAAAAAAAACCAAAAAACTGAACATGACAAACAACATGGGCAGTGTCATTTCACGCTTTATTCCTGCAAGCTAAAGGGTTTGCATTTTAGATGATCTGTCTTTAAAATGTTAGGGTGAAAAATAAACCTAAATCACATTTTCTTTAAAAGGAATAAATTAATTGTTACCATCAGTATACCAAATCATATCAATGAATCAATCCAAATTCTCTATTCCATTGCATTATCTAGGATATAAAACTGTTTTCATGTTAGCCTATAATTTTATATTCCAACAAATGTTATTTGGGAACTAAGATTGAAAGATGAAGCATGGAAGAAAATGACATTTTGTGTACCATCTAATTACCAATTATCTGCCAGTGGAACTAATCAAATTGTATAAATTTAGACTGCAGATTCATCAACCAATTACCTTAGAGAACATGTTATACCCCTCATCAGTGATTCAACCAACAGTCCAAGTATTAAACAACTTACTATGGATATTATAGGGATCTGTTTTATTCAGAGAAGAGAAACACATCCCCAAGCACAGTAATTAAAAGCTGCTGCAAGTTATAATATTGCTAAAATACTACTGCTGATATAAATGTATTTTAAAAGTGTCTAATATTAATTAAAGCTAGTAACTTAAGTTACAAAGAAAAGGAGTGATTTACTATACTGGATTAAAGCAAATTGAAATTGATGTACCATATTCTACAAAATCACACCTTCCATAACCTCTGCTTTTTACAGTCACTAAAATGATGAAATACAGGTAGGAACTGGCTTCTAAATAACCATCCATGCGTTAATTTAGGTGCTTCATTTAGATTTAGAAGAAATTGTTTGGAAATACAGCATGTCGGCTCTTATCTGTGAAATCCTTTTCTTTACATATGAAAATTATAAATTAAGCATAATTCTATTTTCATACCCCCAAAATTTTACTTGAATTAACTGAAGACATGAATTTGAAAACACACCAGCTGCTGGTGAATGTCTTTCAGGATATATTTCAAAAGAAGAAAGGGAGTAGCATGTTTCCTTTCTTTTCTTAAAAACACTCAAGTACATAAATATACTCTGGTTAAAAGCACTAGGACACCTACTCATGCTGACACAATCTGAGCTTTCTATCATTTTCCCTGAGCATTCTTCTGGAATTAATTTCTAATTATGTTTACAGCACTATCCCCAACTTTGCTAGGAATTGCTATTTCAACATTAATGAAAATATTAATGCCCTCTTAAGACTCAAATAAACAACTGGAAATTTGGGTCAAAAAATAAGCTTTGAACTCATAGTTCTTTCTCTGCACAAGCAACGTGGATAATTCAAAAATTTCTTATTTGATGAGATACAAAGTATCATGTTAAAAAAAGTAGTGGCTCGTGTTCAATCTTTGTTTGATTTATGTGTAAGGAACTCCAGGTGTTTCCCCGTTGCTGCTCTGCTGTGTGCAGTGTGGTAGGAAAGAAAAGCCCTCAGGGTCAGGGGTCAGCTCTCAGCTTTCCCCAGGCAGGACCATTCATTCCCTTGCATCTCATCCACAGGCTCAGCACTATCAACAGTGATAGATGGAAATTACTCAGACCAGTTTTAGGGGCAAGAGAAAGGACACTGTACAACTCCTGAGCAAACACAAAATGTATCACGAAGCAGCTGAAAGGTGAAGCTGCAGCCCCATGAAGAGCAAGGTGTAGAAAGCTTCATAAAACACAGAAATGACCAAACCTTTGGAGAAGAGCATAAACTTCAGCATGATTGTCCCAGCAAAGGGAAGGAAGAAACCTCCATCAGTAACATGTTAATTCCTTGCAGGACCTCTGCAGGCTGCTGACAATGCACTGTGATCCTGAGATGGCCTCTGCACCTGAAAGAGCAGCAGCAGGTTGAGCATGACACCAAAAAGCAGAAAGGTTCAACATTCAAGAGTTCTTTTCATTTTCAAATGTAGCTAAACTGTCTAACTAAGGCAATGCTGTGAATAGGAGTAGCATTGTAACTGAACTAGGAATCACTGCTGTATTTTGATTCTACTCCTAATTAAACTAACAATAAATTCTGGGCTTCGTATACCTGATGCATTCCCCTTTTTGCACAAAACAGGCCTTTGAGCACAGGAATATATAGATATGGAAAGGATATTTGTCCTGTCCCATTTTCGTGTACTAAATTTCAATATGCTGCATATAAATAAGTCCATATGTTCCCAGAATCCATTTGGAAATCACTGCTTCCTCAGAGTGCTCATTATACCCAGACAGACTGCTTCCTACAAGCATCCTAATCAGGCAGTGGTTATTCAGCTCCCTGATGCCTCCCAAAATACCACTCCTATTTCCAGTAGACAAGCTAAACTACAGAAAAGTTAGGGCTAATTTTCCTAAATCTAGGGATACAGTCAAGGAATTAGATTTCTAAATATTTGTTTTGCTTTCAGTGGAAAAGCTCACTTTAAATATGAATTTTCTCTCTTCTCATAAGAAAAATGTGCATTGTTTCTGGTAACAAGCAGTGGTAGGTGCACCTACTCAGCATATCATAATGGCCCCCACGGCCTCAGACTTAAGGCTGCACCTCTGTTTTCCACAGAGCTGATTTAGAGAAGGTTTGGTGCCACTGAGAAATCAGATGAAATTAACTCCTACTGTCATTCTCTTTACCCAAAAGAAGAATTGAGCTCTGATTCCTGCTGTCTGAATGGGAATGGCATACACGGTAAAACTCAGCTTTGGGAATTCCTTTTCTGTTATTACCATAAACAAAATATCTCCCCATCTCTCTTCAGACAATATTGTCAGTAATACTTTGTCTAGCTATAATTCTCCCTTCGGGAGCCAACTACACAAAGACGACAGCTTTACAATTTAATTAAAGGCAACAATGGAAAAAATGTCATAATAAAGTGAGCATAACATTTCATGAGAGTCAGATATAAAGGAAGAGATTGTTGAGCGTCTCATTGATAAAGCGCTGAATCCATTTTACATTTCACAAATGAGAGCAGCAGCCCCAGGAGTTCATGCTGAAATGTTGAAGGATCCAGCTTGTAGGGTGTCTTTACAATCTCAAACTGTATTTAGAGACAGAGGAAAAGGAGACAAACATAATGCTTTTACAGCTAAAAAGAGCACGAGATGCATCCTATTTGTAGATAAGTATTAGAGATATGACAGATTCTATCTATAAGAGAAATTTCTCCATAACACCTATCTGCTGAGAGTTTCTGACTTTTGACTGCAATGCTAGCCAGAAAACAAGATTTTAAGGAAAGATGCTTGGTCTTTAATGTATATACGCTATCTTTACAGCTCTGTTATAGGTAAAGAAAGTATATTATATATAGTAATGTGTACATTCTTTGTTTAAAGCTTTGTTTACAGCTGAGAGACTGGGAAATAGCTGTGTCCCTCTAAAAGTTACTCAGGAAGCCATTTCTCTGAGAGAGGTCTAGTGTCCCAGTGGGAGGCTTGGCAAAGTGGAAGGCACTTGGAAAAGTGAAAGGCACAACAAAGAGTAACAAGACAGGTTCAAAGGACAACAGACAACTTAGGCTAGGCCATTCTACAGGGAAAGGCAGCTCAGTTCTGAGATGCAGCCATCAACAGCAAAGTGATTTTAAATAAAACAAAGAAGGACAGGTTAAAGAAGGTGATTGTAGCACGGGTTCTCTCACAGGTAAGCAGGCAGTGATCTACTCGCCTTGCAGTTGCCTTTCCTACCTCCCTCTCCATGCAGGCACTCCATGCACAGCCTTCAGACAGCTTGTTTCAATATCTTGAGAAGTCTGTCACAATAGACTGATTTATCCTTACTGGATTCTCTATTATTCCTCTCCTAATCACTTCTTTGGCCCAATCTTCCCCTCTGTCTATTGGTCTTAGAGGCAGAAAAAGAACCTGCAAAAAAACTCTCCACTTTTTCCTTTTATAGGGAAGAGGTAATTTAGTGTCTTCCAAGATGGATTATCTCACTAAATAGAGTTTTTTTAGCTCTTCCTTGTCAGGTGAGCAAGGACTCTGAGTGGGTGTCCAGCACCATCTGTGGCTCTGTGTCAGCAGGACACAGGACTTCACAGCACACTTTGGGTGGGGAACAGAAAGATGTGCAGATGTAGGTGCAGCACAACCCCACAGAGCCTGACTCTGGACATGGGGGACACTCACTTGCAGAGTCGAGATTTAGAGAAAGGAGATCTGTTCCAAGAACTAGAATTTCTACAAGAGTGAAGTTTTACACTGTAAATAGTAAGACGGTAAACAGAGTGTCCATAATGACTTGCCTTTTATTTCTCACTACAGGCAGTTACACGTTCTGTGCATAAGACACACGACCACAGCAAAAAGCTCATCAGACATTTTCTCCATCACTGCCACTATGCCATTGATCATGGCAGTGGCAGCATCTGAGGAAAGCATCCCCAGGATATAAATAGTGTCTTAATTCCTGTTTGTTTAGTTTTTTTACAAATCTGTGGATAATGTCTGCCTGAGATCCCACGAAATATGGTAATTAATTAAAAGTTATACAAATACGTGTGATTGAAATGAATATTTGCCAAATCCAGTATTCTCACACACCTGTTCTTTCCCAGATATGAGATGCAGCAGTTGGCAGCAAAAGCAAGTAGAGAGAGGAAAAAAGTCCGCCTGTGTGAAAGAAAGAACGTCCATTAGCTAAATAGAAAAAACCTGAGATGACAAAGGGGAAATAACAGACTATAAAGTTCAAGAATCCAAATTAGTGTTAACAGTTCAATTTATCTTGCATAATATTACAGTAATTGGATTGTGTCAGTCATACTGCTGTTGTGACACACTTGGTTTGCTCTCTTTGTTCCGACAGTTTCCCACAGAGACCCCTGCTAGATGGAGACGGCTTTTGCAAACTCCAGAATCTCTATTCTCCCTGCTACCAGAGCTGAACTGCACGTGGCAGGCTGGGCTTCCAACACCCCAAAGTCCTGCAGACCTGTGTGACCTGGACTGCTGCTCTTCATTACAGCAACAATACGTACACAACATGAAAAGTTCCCATATATTAATACTTTAGGACTAACTTAATGTGGCTATTGAGAATGTCAAAGCATATTTCTTTTCTTGGTGGTTTAGTCATCAGCAGTGAAAGGTAAAGGAGTAATTTTCATCAGCCACAGAAGACTGAATATAGGTCATGGTGAGTTCAAAGGCAAATAATTTAAGAATCAAAGTCTCAGTGGAATGCATCAGAGGTAATGCCAAGTAAATCACTGTGTCAGTATGACTGATTAAATATTAGCAAAGAATGTGAATTGATCTTTAAAAAAAAGAATAAAGAGCTTTGTATCTATTATGCTGTAAATATTTTTTCTTCCATGCTACCACTACATTTTCCATTTTATTTTATTGACCTATGATAAAACTATAATGTTTGCCTCAATAAGGTTAAACATTTTAATTCAAAATCCATAAAGGTGAATCTCAACTAGAAACAATGCAAAGCTAGTCAACATTGTATAATACTCAAAACACTGTAGTCTTTTCACATAACTCTAACAGAATAAATGCTGCAATTCATCTTAAATCTCAAAAATAAAAACTGAATTTCATGTGACTTATATTCAAGCAAAACTATTATATTTCATGTGTAACAAGGTGATCTTTAATCTCAGTGTCACAATATTACAGATCAGCTAAAAAAACTAAAAATAAATTAAGGATGTGTCCTGAAAAAAGTGAATAGAAAATATATATATATAAAATAAAATCCCAAACAAAATCATCCCTTAACACATAACTAATAAATGGACTAATAAATTTTTTTAAATTTTAAAACACCCTCTCTAAGCATTAAAGCTCATTAAGGAATGTGTTTGAAAGTTCCCAATTTAAATAGTGTGCGTACAGGTGTGACATACGTCATCTGGTGACGGGGTGATGAGAGAAAACAGTCCGAGCTGAAACTGAGATAACAGCACTACTCATCCCAGAAACTGGTTAAAGGGAAAAATCAAGTGACAAACACTAGAATGCTTTTGGGTTGTACTCTATTTGCAAAATAAGATATTTCTAAACATGTCATGCATATCTAAGAGAATAAGAGGAGAAAAGCAGGGCAGCAGTGGACAGGCTTTGTTAGCTTTGTTAACTGTGCATTTCAGACTCTCCAGGATGAGGGCTGCTTATCTCCATGTGGGCACAGCAGCCCTGGCTTTTTCTTGAAAGAAGAGACAGGCTGGCCATTTATAAGTTATGACCTGTCCACTGTAAACAAATTGCTTTTTCTTTACTTGCCTCTTCATTGTTTAGTTAAGCAAATAAGTCAAAGGGGACATTAACAGAAGACATCCTTCCGTGAATTTCTGTCGGTTACAAAATAAGATATTTAGACAGACTCCTCTTCCTACAAGAAAATAAAAAGCTATTTAGACACCCAGAGATAGTAAGCTCATCAGCTACAGAAAGGAGCCATTTTACTGTCCAAGTAAATGTGGAGTCCTTTTGTTCAGTGCTGGTAAAGGCATCAAAATTCCTCTCACTCTTTGGACATCTCACGAGATTTCTCCAGCCTCGGGGCTGCAGAAACGAACTCTGTGCTTGAAGGTGGGGGTGCACATTAAAAACATAAGTTGAACAATAAGAGACCTGGAAAGCTCACCTAAGCTGCTCTTAAAACTGTTCTGTGACTCCCACTTCTCTATTCATGGTTTATTTATAGGGGCTGACCCGATTGGTTACAGCAAGTAAAATGTCCTCTGGACATTCATCAATATACCCAAGATGAACTATTAACCTCAGCTATCTTGACAAGTCAAACTTCTAAAATCTAATTCAATATAGAGAGTTTTAGTGATAAGAGAGTCACAAATTTCACTAAGACTTCCCTCAGTATCAACCTATGTCATGGGTTACATAAATCATATAACTATACATTGCAATGATTTAATAGTCTAGTGTAATATTTTTTGGCATTAAAATAAAAATACATTTAGTTATGATATTTGTATTGTGATTATTTCACCTTGGATAGCTACAAATTCTGAGCTCTTAATTTAATTTTACATGTTAGTTCTCTAGATCTCATAAATAGTATAAGGGTATCTTTTTTATATTCTAATATTTATTTTTTCCATGTGCTATGTTTTGTCTCTGTTTCATGTTTTTCTTCTAATTTTTCTTTAAAACACAGCAGCATTTGATAGCTTTGTATCCTGGGGGGGGGGAAAAAAAGTGTATACAAAGGAATATTTTTATCTAACCATAAAATGATGCCAGAAACCCAACAGGGACCAAACACCATGTTGGAACAAAAATAGTCCAGAGATACACTTTCAAAGTTGAGCACCTGCTGTAAAATAACCATCTGTGTTTAACTGTAATTTAATTATAGGTTCATTCCTTTTGTGTACACTGGAAGGATCTCACAGGTCTTCCCCAGTTGGTCTGCAATCAACTTCTGGCATTTTGCAAAAGCAACAGACATGTTCTCTTAATAACACCTGCTAACTTTTTTCGTTCTCGTTTCAGCAAAAGCCTTCTGGGATTTTACAATGCTGTTGAGAAACAAAATAAAAATTATTACTAAATCTGAAATAAAACCCTGCATTAATTAATCACCTGCCCTAAAAAGCCAATATTATTGGCTATCAGATTACCATTTCCCTTTCCACAAAAGTAAATCAAGAATCACAGAGGTAAAAGATTTTTTATTATTATTTTTGAGGGGGAAAGAAAATCAGTATTCTCCAAAGATCTCCAAGCTACCATGGCAATCTATATTAATTGAAAACTGCAGTGTTCTGCACAATACCTCAAAGCAAAATAAAGTTCATAGACATTAATACTTGCTGAAACTAAGCCAGTCTATTTGAGCTTTATTGGAATTGGAACAAACAAACAACACAGCAGCTTCTCACGGGTAGAAGAATCCAGTCAGAGACCCCAGATTTCATCTTAGTGTGACCAACTCATTAGGCCAAATGATTCAAATATTAATGGCCAAAGTCAGCCATCTAATAAAAGCTTGATGGCAGAAGAATTTTTTCTAAGACTATTTAATTGCAAGATAAAGGACTGAAATGTTTTATGTTTTCAGTGTACCTTTGTATATATTGTATATACACAAAGAAATTGTTACCTGCTGAATGCAAGTCCTGTGGATGAAACTGCAGAAAGCAGGGTTAAAGCCCTGAAGCCTAAGGAGTCTTGTATTAAAAATTCTAATAATGCAAACTATCGACTTCAGAAAAAAATGGAATTAGACCTGAATTCAGCACTGGCTCATACTAGACCAAATAATGAAATATATATACACACAAATATACATATATAAAAATAAAAATATACGTATATCAATTAGCTTCCCTGAATGTTCAACCACTAGCAGCTCCATTGCCAAGCACGTATATAGATAGCAATAAAGGTCAGGGGTTTTCCTGTGAACAGTGGCTGACAGAAATAATGACATTAGCATGATACAGAAACTTTCATATAATCTTAACTGTTAAAAACTACAACAAAATCAGCAATGAAAACATGTACTCAGACTTACATAAAGCAGTAGTCTCCCCAAGACCCTAAATAATATCTCTCTACTTCTCTAGCATTATTGCTCTTTTTAAATATATTTGCAAATCCCTAGGTTCTTTAAGCTCATACATTCATTAAGCAAACACCTGCAAGGGACAATTTATACTTTTTAGGTAACCTAATAGTGCCAATTACCACTCAAAATCAGACCCACAGTCTTTCCTGACAGCCATTCAATGCAATCTTCTAATCCTGAAGCAGATTTGAGGTAATGAAGAACAGTGATCAAACCCAAATTCATATGTAAACCTAGGTGCCATTGCAAAACTCCTGCACTTTGCTCACTGAGTTGAGGCACTTTGTTGAATACTATTCAATTCTGCGTGAGGGAAAAACATTTAATCAAGTGTTATTCTCCATTTTGGTGAAATACCTTCAAAGAAAACTCTTATGGAAATGACACTGAAATGAAAGTATTCAACAAGTTCTGTTCCGTCAAACTTTCTCAGTGCCATACTGATGTAAATCAAGTACAAAACCCCTCTGATCTCAGATTTCTGTGTCTATTTGCACCCCAGACAGATCCACAGCAATCTTTCAGACATTCATTAGGAAATGCCATTCCAGTGGCACCCACCTACAGGCAGAGAGGGTTTCCTGCTCGAATTGGCAGCAATGGAGGCAATTCCATGCAGTGTAAGCACAGACAGGATGCACATGAAGGAAATGGGCACCTGGACTCTTGCATGTGATGAACAAAGCAAGCAGGTGGATGCAACCTTGCAAATGGACAATCTTTCTTCCTTTTTTCTTTTCTTTCAACAACTGTGAACAAACAGCTCTAGACTTGTTCAATAGCAATTCCCTACTCATAAGCAGCTGTATGTGTGATAGATTTAGTCCAGCTGCTAAACAAAATATAAAGCAGGTGTTTTATTGCAAGTCTGACTGAATGATCAAGTAAAAAAGTCTAATTCAAGATTTAGCATCTTTTCACCTTAGCATTCTTCTCTAAATAATCACCATTTCTAAATAAAAAAAAAAAAAAAAAAAAAAAAAAGAAAAATCTAAAAATAAACCCCACACCTCACAAGCTTATGAAAGGTGGAACTTCAGTAATACCATCAGCAAACCAGGGAAAACCATGAATAATTCCAATGGTTTTACCACAATCTTCGTACCAACCTTTCACCCAGAGCTGAACAACACAGCTCTGAGCTACGGATCCTCAGGCCTGAGACCTGCAGCTGCTCCAAGGCGGCATTGGCTGATGAGGTGGCATTGGCTCCCCTAAGCTGACAAAATTAGGCAGAGGCTCTTTAGGAAACATCACAGCAATGGATGGCCCTGCAGCCAGGGTAAAACTCTGACCACACAGGCTTCCCAAGACAGTCTCCAAATCACCCCATTCCATACCCTAATTTCAGCAGGCAGGGCGTGCATTTCCCAGTGGCTGGGGTCACACCTTACGGGAGGCTAAGGACAGGAGGCATTACAAGCCTCCCTCTATTACGGAATGTGCTGGAAGGTCAGTCAAAGGTCTGCTACAACAGGTTTAGGGGAGAAAGCATAAAGCCAGAGTCCAAATGACTGCAGAGGGACAATAACACATACAGGGATGGAAGGAATGCCACGAGAGTAATTCAGAAGACTTTAAAGGAGGTCACAGGAGAACATCCACTGCTCTGCAGAGGTGTCTAAAAAGCTGGTTTTGACCCTAATCACTAGGTTCCTTCCCAAGGAGCCTTTTTTCTCTGTTGAGGCTTAATAGTGCTGAACAGTGTAAAGAAAAGGTGCAAGGGAAAATGCATTCACGACGTCACAAATTACACAGTAAATGAGAAACTGAAATTACAGTCTTAGGCCTGCAGCACCTGAATAGTACCCAAAAAATATATTGTTACAGAATTTTACAAAGCAGAGATGACCCTTAAACTATTTTTCCTCTCCTAATTACTAATTACAGTCTCCTCATATTCTGGATTCCCAGCAAACACCACCTGGGCTACATGGACAGTCATTCTAGATGGAGTGCTTAGCTTCATAATTTAATTTTTAATTTTTCTATTCAATTAAAGGGCTGGAGGTCTTTTTGTCTGTAAAAAAATATTGCCTATAAATCACTTCTTCCTCTGTCCCTCACAACTCCTGAAAAAATAACTTTCTTTAAACCTTGTAAAAGCTCAGTTATTTGTAAATCTCTCTTTTTGCCTTTAAGAAAGAGCTGTGTTTTCTTCTGTTTACACTATTCTCTTAATTTGCTTACAGCTAGGATTGATTAAACACATAATAACTAAACCTTCTCTCGAAAGGCAATTTGCAGTGGCCATGCTGCCATGCATTTTAGATTGTATTTTTAAAATAACTGTTTCCTCAAGGGTATTACCTAACCTCTAACACCACTAAACATTTAAAGGTTTGCATTTAAGAATCCAATTTCATACACAAAAATAACTCTGTTTACTACAAACCCAAGTAGTTCTCCCACCTCAGTCAAAGCTGCTCGAACTCTGCCTCTAACATATATTCCTCACTCTCGGATCCTGAAGTTGTTTTTTAACATCAGTGACTTTGACGAAATGCCAGATTGAATAAGACCTCCCAGAGTCTTTTAAGACCATTCCTAAACCTTTTATCAGAGCTTTTAATGCTGCTCATTGACCACAGGTGAAATTCTCATTACTGATAACTAACCACATTGCTTCCATAGATATCATCTGTCATTTATTGCAGTTACTCTCGCTTCCAGTGACAGCCTCCGCTAAATTAGTTTTATTTACATTTTGCCTGAATGTTCAAACATATAATTTCCTAATTAAAAAAAAAAAGGGTAAAAAGCTGATAGAGTAAAATGAAAATAAATAAATCCCTGTAACAACACAAATGACTAAGTAGCTTAATTCAAAATTTTAAAAGTACATGTATTTTATTAAATGCAATACATGCATTAGGAATGTATTATTTAAGTGTTTGGCATTTTCACAGTTTCTGGTGAATATTAATTACTAGAGAATTAACAGCATAGAGAATACTTATAATGAGTTGAAGTCATATGCTTTACTGTCACCCTGGAGTTTTAAAGCACCTGCCATATGTTCTCCTAATAATTGCTACTTTTGCTTTCTGGATACAGTGAGGGAATTTATTAACTTGCGGAGCTTCTGAGATATATGCACTTGTGACTGGAAAAGGGGGAAGAATGCCAAGATGTTAGTTCAGTCTTATGTAGTCTGATTTAAGACGAGGTTAGACCTAAGGACAAAGGCTAAATTGATACATTTCCATGGAAGAGCAAACATCCAATGAAAAATTATCCTTTTAAAAAAGTATACGAAAAATTAGGGAAACTCTTCTGAGTTTAGCAGTCACAGGGATTTTCACATCCAGTCTGTCTGCTTGGGCTGCATTCCACCTGTAATGCATTTCTCAGTTGTGTTTTGTTTATTACTATTTTATTTATATCCATTTTCATTATTAACATGCTGTGCATCGAGTCCCACAGCATTCACTCATTAAACAATAAAGTGTTAGCTATGCTTGACATTTGCTCGTTGCAACAAGCTGTACACAAATACATGGAATTTGATGCTGTTTGTGAGCAGAATCTCTATCAGTTTTATATCTGATGTTTAAAACATCTCAAACTCTAATCAACAAACATAAAAATTAATACATTTTACAAAGAAGACCTTTACAAAAAGATCCTAACATTTCACGTATGCTAAAATTCTTCTGTTAAAAAATAAAAAAGGAAGAAAAGGAGTCATACTACAAATAAAGGAACTCTATCACCCTTATGAAGGAAGAAGCTGATTACTTAAAACTATCCTATGCAACTCTCATTCACCACATGAAAGAACTTAATTGTTTTGTATAATTAAATATGTAATTTACTGCAAGTCCTGTCAACCAAACCCAAAACCTTAGAGAGACTGGTCCTAAATTAATTGCTAATATAGCAATTTCCTTTTAATTCATTGCCAATAAATGCAGCAAACAAAGTTTTTAATTCATCACCTCTTGATATTTTGAAGTTGAAAATAGCATTAGCTATTCATTTTAAAGCCATGACAATATATTTCAGCAAAACTACATGCTTTTTCTTGTGCTGAAATCTGGGTTGTATTGAAGTAAATGAAGGATTCGTTATTTACCTCAACGGAGCTGAAATATCGTACTAACATTTAAAGAAAAGAAACCATCAGTCACAAAAAAGATATATTAAAAGAGAAGTCAAATTTATTATTATTTTTCTCGTCAGAGGCTTCATACCAGTGTCGGTTGAGGAAAGCAGTTTTGAATCCTGCTCTTCTTCAGGAGCTTCCCTGACTCAAAACCTTTGGAATATCTCAGTATTACTGGAGAAACACCAGGCACAGTTGCCCTTGTTAAATACAAAACAGGGGTTAACAACAGATCACCCGTGGATCTATACATCTAATCTGCATTTTTATGTACGCCTATTTATCTTTGTGTCTCTTTATGCAGAAATACGTGAGGCCAACAACAGAAGAGTATTTCTTTGTAGAAAGTTTAAAGTTTCCTTCAGTGAAAATTGCTAGAGCCCATTCCTTCTGAAAATACCCGAATATTAAACAGGACATTTCCTTCAGCAAAGCACAAGGGTCTCTATCCCACCCACGCCAAAACTTCACAGAAGCAGCATTTCTGGCATCTTCATACTGCTGCGTGTTTAAAACGTTCTTTTAGCTTGATGTTATAATAGACAGTCCCGTTCCCAGGGCTTTGATACCCGCACTCTTAGCAAACCTTTGCCCAATGTTTTTATTAACTCAATTTAATGGAACCTTTTTTATGGTGACCTTAAGAATTTAATAACTCCGCAATGCAAGGACAATACCACCTGCAGGCTCTTCTGGGATTAAACCGTGGTAGTTCAATATGTCTGCAGGAACACATAAAAGAAAAGCGGAAAAAAAAATGTCAGGAACTGCACAAATCAGTCACTCATTGCTGAAGTTGGGAATTATGCCTGGTTATGGTGTCCTGCTCTGAGATATGTGACATAAAACTCTGATACATGCTGCAGCCTACTTAATGCTGCTTAATGGTATTAATCTAGCTTTGATCACGTCAGATATGCTGGCAATTTTCAATTCCAGAGTGTCTTCCTTTCTGACAGACACTCTGCATATCTTACAGATACGATCAATACGTTATTAGTCAACAACCTGAGAAGAGGCACATAAATTAATCCTTTTCTGTCAACCCAGCAGTTTGTACTCAAGTGAAACCTCACCCTTGCAGTATGCGTGAGACTGATCCTAATCCAATTAGGGTAAAATGAACTTTTTTTTCTATGGCACTCTCCATCTATGTTAATTCAACCCCCTGAAGACAGCTGCTCTGAGGAAATAATTTTATGCTTGACCTTTTATGGGCAAGGTTAAAATCAGTATAGATACATATATATGCAAGGAAAGTCAATAAGTTTGCTCTCTCTCACTTCCTCCTTTAACCTCCACTAGCACCTGTAAAATAATGCCAGAGAACACTGCTGATTTCAAAGTGACAGGAATGTATTTATTTTAGTTGCATAAAGGACTCTGTCACTTCAGCTTTACACTGAGTACAGCATGTACCTCTGTTTTGCTGAGGGGCAAATTAATATGGAGTGACAGCCCTGTCTGTAGTATTGTAGGATTTGACAAGTAGAGGATGTTAACAGCCTACAATATGCAAAACAAATCATTTCTACTCTTTGTGATAGTTATCAGATATAATGACAACAACCATTAAGGAAACAAGACTTGCTTGGTGCTATTATTTCTCCAATAGGAAATATAGGAGAGAGAAAAGAGCTAGAGTGAATTTGAACCCGTTTTGATGGCGTTAGAACAGGGTGCAGTTCTGCACTAATGATGCAGTGCATGCTGGAGGGGGTCTCAGTAAGGTAGTACTTACTGATTCCTTTTTCTCAGTTTTTCTCACAACAATATGGAATATCATGGCTACGGGCCATGATTACTCTTCTTCCACCTAAACTTCTTCTAAATATCTCCCCTGACCTTACCTAACTTCCCCGTGTTAAATGACTAAACCCCACCCCACCCTGCTGAGCAGGCAGGGCAGGGAGGCTACCTGGAAGCAGGTTGCAACTACAGCATCCTGTGGCAGGACTCCTGTGCTGCTCCCTCAGCTTGAGCTCTTGACTGCAGCCAGGAACAGAAAATAACACAGGAAAAAAGGCTGCTGCAAACTGCAGGAACAGCCTTCTCCTGGGAGCTCCTGAGGATGTTACGTGGGCCCCTTTCCCTCGCTGTCCAGTCCCACAGCTGTCCATGTAGGCATTGTGACAGGGAGCAGGTGTGCAACACACTGCCTCTGTCCCTTGGCCCTGCCTAGATCAGGTGGGGTATTCACAGGAAACATTACATGTCATAAAATGACCTGACAGCTGAAGAATCAAAACCTTTACTTTGTGAAGTGCTGTGGGCAGCAGTCTCTTTCCAGTCTGGATTGCTTACATATAACATTATCCCTCTAACAGACGGAAAAAACCCACAAAAAACTTGGTCTCTGAAAACTTCCCAAGGCAAAGAAGATGAAGCAAAGACTGCTATTTCTCTATCTAGAAACATGTCATTTTTAATGTCATTGATGGGGCACTGCAATAGAGACTGTAATCATCCTAAAATCAGCCCAACGTGTTTGTGAACTGCTGCTCTTAGCCTCTGCTTAGTCATATGTAATTTTAAGAATCGTGCCTTACTTAAAACTTCAGCATTTTTGTTCTGACTAAGACTTCAGTCTTGAAGTTTGTTCTACTTGATTTGTCATTTGTTGTTTTTTTTTTTTTTGCTATCTAAAACAAGTAGCTTCATTAAATCAGGAAAGCCTTATTTTCCAGTATAATTAAAAGGGATAAAAGAATTTCATCAAGCTCTCAAAAGAAAAAATTTCTCTGAATGAGACTAAGTAAAGAAATCTGTAGGTCCAGAGCCTTGAGGAATTATGGATGAATAACACATACATAACAGTGTAAACTTACATCCCATCGCAGAATCTTGGTACCCAATTCTAAACCTTTAAAACATCACCTGTGAGGTGAAAGGATAAGGGCAGGCATTCCAGGTTTGAGTACACTATTTCTCCAGCTAATAACTATTTACATTTCCTCATTAACAGTGTACCAACATGTATAACTACGGCAAATGCTGTCTGCACAGCCCGTTCTCTAAACAAAACTATGTTGTCAAATTCAGTTCTCAAAAATACCTACCTGAAAAAGACTCTCATCCCCCTGGCACTAAGTGTCACACCATGAAGGACGGGAAAAACACAGAGATGAGATGAAAGGAAGTGTCTTTGAAGAAATATTTCCTAAAGGTAAAATTGCATTTCTCTCTTTTTCCTGAACTTCCTAATCCCAACAAACTTCTTGGCGAGTTGCTCTGTAGACATTCTCAGGCAAGAAGAAGCAAGTTCACCATCAAAGCAAAATTCTAGTTATCCTCAATGTCAAAAGGTTTCCCATACCCAAAAACTATAACTTCAAGGAAGAAATTATTGTTTGGCAATGCTCTAGGCAGCTTAAAAGGAGAGAGGAGCTGCATAACCAAAAGCTTTGTGTATGATAAACCGTCAGAAGTGCTGCTGAATATCTGGTCTAATCAATGGTGGCAGACAGTGATCCCTGCCTGACTTGACTTGGTGGATTTTTCAGGTCCCAACATATTCAGTCATATTCATGACTATGTCCTGCAACCATGGAACTAAACTCGTTTCCAAGAGTCTTCCAAGGGACAGGATTCAGTCTGCACACAGACCTTCACTTACAGATTGATATTAATGGGACTAGCATTTGAATTTAGATATAAACACACCTATGGACCTTAATTTATCAGGCCACCCTTCCAGCTACCAAACTGCAGTGGTCAGCAGTTCACAAGGAGACTGTAAATCCAATTAGCAATACTCACACATACAGGGAGATGTTTCTTCATAATACCTTTTCTTGCTAGAGGCATGCCAAGGAAATATATGATAAATACAGTGTTTATATTTTAAGATAGCTTGCAAATAAGCACATTAAAATTAAGAAATCAAACCAAACCTAATTGCAATAAGGCCAAATCAAACTATTTATTCTCTAACCTGGAACATGGGCCCTTTCAGTGAAGGATCATGCTGCAAGGTGTAAAGTTTGATTGCAAGATCGTATTTTTTTATTGCAATAAAGTTTCCTGCTTGTTGTTTGAAGAAAGACTTTGACTTTAGTATTTTCATACAACAGAGGTACTCAAACTCTCATCACTAAAATTGCTGTGCTGCCTTTCATAGCAGGAGACTCACTGAAATATTTGTTCAGTATCAAAATGTTGTTCTGTTTTTTATTCTACAGAAGATACTTTCCTCCTTTTATCTTTTAGTGCTCCTCAGACTAGAATTGAGAGTGTTTTGTAATTGGAATAAAGACTCTGAGGAGTACTGTCATGCACTGAAGACAACTGAGAACCTGAAGTACTTTAAAGTCAAAATCAAGTTTTAATAACATATAAATTAAAACACTCTATAAGCAATAACAGGAAATGAAAAGATGGGGGGCAAATAGTAGCCATGAAATGAAATTCAGATACTGCTTATTTCTGACCTAATAAATGGCATGACAAGTAACACAGTGTGAAATGTATTATAACAAACAGCTTCATGGCTGTATTTTTAAAAAGCACTATTCACACTGGCAGAATTGTTGCAATTCTTAAAAGATTTCAGCAACCCCGGGTTTCTCACTAGATATTTTTTCTGTCTTATAGCTGAAAAAGTTAAGTATTCTGAATCTTAGAAAAGGCCATTTTTACCCATTTACACTTGAGAACAATTAAATACAATGCTTTAGAGAGGAAAAAGAAGACACAGAGAACCATGTCTACATCTCCTTGGAGAGATCCAAGGCACAATAGACCAGGTCTCAGAAAGGGCAACTATCACATTATTGCAAGCTTCAAAACTCAACAATGACTATTTTATTAATAATTTCAAACCTTGTCTTAGGTTTTTCATCAAGAATGAAGAACAATTAAACTCTTCTTATCTTTTCCCTAATGGCATTTGGAACTTTTACTGAAAATTTCTGATTTTGCTGTGTGCCCAGTGAAAAAAAAAAATACAAAGAAATATGTTTAACCTTTTCTTTTATTTCAGTTTACAGCTTCTATAACAAGGTTACTGGAAGCATTCTAATATCTGAGCCTATGCCTCTGACATGCAATAATGAAGTATTTTGTTTGTATGCTACTCGAACCCAAGTAGCTGCATAGAAGAAATCACAGTTCAGCCAGCTCATCTCCCTTTTCTTATTTTTAGCTTAGTTTGATTAAATGCACATGAAACTTCTCACTCCTCCAATGGGGCAGCATTAGGTGGATGCAATGTGAAGGTTACCCCACTGACTTTTACAGGGACTGATAAACACAGTTGGGAGGAATGACTTGGTCTTAATTCTTAGGGTTTTTTTTACTTCACTGCAAAGAAATTCACTCTTTGAACTGTGCTTCCCTTTCCCATTTCCTCTTTTCTCTCCTCCATTTAAAAGAGACTGATAGAAAATGTAGTATCGACAAGAAAATAAAACAAAAAAAGTAGAAGGGGTGGGGGGGAGGAAGGAAAACACGCCGGGCTCAAGAAAAGCAAATAATTTAACACAGGAAAGCTTACTTATATTTGCTTTGCTTGTGTGCATGGCTTTTGCTTTCCCTATTAAACCATCTTTATTGCAACCCATGGGTTTTCTCGCTTTTCCTCTTCTGGTTCTCTTCCCCATCCTGCTGGCAGGGGAGTGAGTGAGCAGCTGTGGGGTGTTTAGCTGCCAGCTGGGCTTAAACCATGAGACCTACCCAGGATGTAACCAAAACCATGCTTGTTACACAAAGCCACTGCTCACACCGAAACAAAGCCCAGCTACCAACAGATAAACTGTGCTCCCTCATACCACACAAAGAAAAACGTCCCAAATCTAGATCTTGACACATGTCTCTCTCCCAGTCAGGCCTAATTATATACAATCTTAATAAAAGCAATGTTTTTGAATCACAGAACATAACATTTCAAAAAACAATACTTTTGTTCGATATAAAATGCAGTGACACTGCCTCAAGCAAAAGTAAAATCTATTTCCAACCACAAGTTTAAAGGAAAAGATAATCACTTTATGTCAGCAATATTCAATTAATTTCTTCTCAATAGCAGCACTCCAAGAAGTTTAAGTAAACTATTTGCTGAAGAATAACAAACTGGTACCTGGTATCTACCCTTCCTCATGAGTTGTGCTAACTACATTAAAAAGGAATAAACAAACCCTGGAAACCTTGAAGAATGAAACTAAACCATGTCAAGTAATTTAGTAACCGGTAATCAAACCAGTTTTCAATCTTGTTCAAAACCTTAATGTTTTTCCATAGTGTGTTCTGAAATTGTATTACTTTATTGTTGGTAATAAAAATTCTTTAAAAATATCCCCAGAACCAACAAATATCTTTCTCAGGTAGGACTTACAAGAGAGAGCATATTCTGTACACTTTACAACTCATCTGCCAGAGCCCTGGAGAGGTGCTGAGGTCCTGCCTTCCTCAGCATTCAAGTGTTTCTCTAGCAAGTTTCAACAAAGGCTCTGGATGCAGCCTTCCCACAACACAGCTCTCTGAAAGAGAGCTCTTCATCTTTCATTCTGCTTTCAGAAGTTATTTTCCCTTTATAAAGACGACCTGAAATAGTCTCAGTCCCTTAGAAATTGCTAGGCTTAATGCTAGAACATTCTGTAATGAAAAACCAGTTTGGTGTCCGGGACACTGAGGCAGAGTTTGTGTCACAGCACTGTTCAAATCAGACAGACAGAAACAAAGACCTACATGGGCTCAGGGCTCCGAAATGGAGTCTGAGCATGTGAACAATTCGTTGTGTCTTGGGATCCTGTTTTGACTCCAAGTCAATATTTAAAAAACATTTTAGCTTAATTTAGGGTCAAGTTTTTGCTAATCCAGATGAGCTCTTTGTATGAGCATTCTCTCAGTTCCCTGTCTGTAAATGGCAGGAGAAGGATCTACCTCACTTGACTTCCGAGTGCTGCCTGATCATTCCCTAGCAGCTCATAGGGAGACACCACGCAGCTGATCTGTGTTAGACTTTAATGCTGAATAAAATGGATAATCTCCATGGGAGACTAAAAGCCAAACTTGCTGTTATGGAGATGTCTTTGATTAGACTGATGGATCCTACCTGGCTCACCTAAATAAACCTGAGATTTTGGGAATGCAGCACTAAGGTACAGAAGATCACCTAAGATCCAGTTTGAATAAAGAAGTTTTGGGTTGTTTTTCTGCACCTCTGTAACTCTCATTATAATTATTGGGATTATTAAAATCGGAAATCAAGCGACAAACTAATGGCAAATATGCAAAGTCAAACCATAATAAAACACTTGCTATAGAAACTGAAGTGCAAGAAGACTCTGATCGATCCAAAAGGGATGACAGAAGGAAAGAAGGGAGGCTCACTGGTCTTCTCCATCCGTATTGACAGCATAGGTCAACAAGGTCAGAAAACAGGCAAGAACAAACCATTTTTCTCTTTCTCTTCCACTCATCTCTTTCCCCTCTACTACACAGGTTCATACTTCATCTTCTTCTGAGGCTAACAAAATTTCAATTTTTGTGTACTCCTAATGAATTTAACATGACATCATCACACCAGAACTCCAACATTTTCTGCTGTAGTGTGCACTTTTCCCAAGAGTGATTCTCAAGGATAGGTCAAACCCACAAGATTTCATCAAGTTCTCTCAGCAGAAATGTCAGCATATTATTACTGACCAGGAGAATTTATAGCAAAATAAATATCTCAAGGGTAATTTCTTGTACTATTAAGCAAGAGAATATTATTTCCAACAAGAAGGCTGATGTGACAAAATACAGTTACAGAATTACAAAATGAATGATATGAAGTCTCCAGAAAGGTTTTTAAAAAATGACCCAACTATCAGTGTTCTTGACATGCCAGAGAAAATTCCAGATCAAGCATTTGATATGCCAACATGTTTAAAATGAATTTTTTGTATGGTTTATGTTATTATTGACAATTTGAAACCAATTAACATTGAATAGAATGAGAAATAAAATTCCATCTTCCTGGTAAAAGAAACTTATTACTTTTGTATATTCCTTTCTGGGAAGGGTAATGCTTTTTGAATTTAAAAGTGCAGTTCGAAGCATTCTGCAACAATCTGTGGACTACAGGATGTTGCCTAAAAAAAAAAACTTTATCATAGAAATAAAATAATAGGTAAGTTTATATTCCTTCCTTATACATGTAAATCATGCTAATATATGCCTGGCAGGGAAAAAAAAAAGAAGAAAAGAAAGTATTACTCTACACGTAATACAGGATTACCATAAAGATTTTCCACACTGTTTTACAGATCCCTATCAATGAAGACAGAAATAAGCACCCCTTTGATCACATTACTTGTCAGCCATCTGTTTAACTGACACCTGTGCAACAACAGCTTAAACACCACAACCCCATTTCACAGAGGCTTCTACAAAGACCTCAGCAAATGAGAAACTCAGAAAGGAAGCATTGCTCAAAATATTTAAGCCAGATTTGATGCTTCAAATGAATGGAAAAGTTTGAGTTGGAAGGTGCATCTGAAAGCCCGCAAAGACCAGCTTCAGAGCGTGATCAGGTTGCTCAAGGCCTTGCTCAGGCAAGAGTTTTCAAGCTACAGAGTTGGAGTTTCCTCATTCTCTCTGGGCAACCTGTTCCAGAGCATGAGCTAATTGGCATCCTACCTCATAGCTTAAAGAATTCTAATTTCCAATTATATGCCTTTATTTCTACCTACGTATTTTACAATTTTCTAGCACTACTGGAAAAGAAAATTAAAAAGAGGCTGATTAAAGCTATCATGACACCATAGATAAGTGTGAAAAGCTTAAGTATAAAATACACATCAGAAAACCCATGTTTATTAATTTCACTTCGACATACCATTATGTCAGTGGCCTGCACTGATCTTTACCACGCCTTTTACGTGTTTCAAATGTCAGATATTACACTGTGTGGAACTCAGCTCATTTGGTTTGGCAGACACTGGAAAAAAAAGCCAGCAAACGGACAGCTGACTATTTGCAAAGACTAAAAAAGCCTCCCATCTTTATCTGATTGAAAGTTCCTCTGATAACCAAAGCTTAAGAGGGCAATACAAATAATTTCTCTGATGGTGACCTAGTAACACATAGAAGTGTGCTACGAGATAATGCTCCCAATAAAGCAGTCAGCACACAACTTGAAATGTTCCTTCAGTAACCACGTGCCCAGATGCCAAACCAGTTTTTAATACTCTGGGTTCTCTTAGAACTCTCTTGCAGTGAATTATCCCGCTCAATTCAAAAAACGTAAGGGCACTGAAGAGGTGGGAATGCGTTATAAGTCCCTAAAAACAGGCGGTGCAAAGAGCTGGAAGATGACAATGACACAAACCAACTTGGGCAGAACAGTGGATGTCTCATCCCCTGCAGATTAAACCACCTTGAAGAGGAAGCAGATGTACGTTTTTCCAGGTTGCTACAGAAAAGGGTAAGAAAATGGCCTCATCTCCTGCCCTCAGGAGACTCAGGCATAAAGAGATCAGTAGCCCTTAAAATTAAAGGAAGGCATTTGATGTATGGTTGTTCATTTTCTGAAAGTGAGAGAATACCTAAAATTCTTATTTCTTTTGTATTGTCCAAAACCAATCACTGCTTTCCAAATTTTCTTTATAATTTGCTTCATTTGCCTTTGGTTTCATTTTATTTTTGAAATGGTAGGTTCTTCAGTGAACTACAATGTGTACAAGGTAAAGAAATGCCAATATTGACCGGAATAGCAAAGCATCTACCCTACTAGCTAGTCACAAATAATTCTGAATAAGTCATAACAAATGCTGAAATTTCCCAGAGAGAGCATATACTTCTGTTTCCTGCTTCTTTTCTCAATTCCAGATGAAAATCCTTAAATCCATCCAATGTTGATTTATATGATTGTTAAGGTCCCTTCCAACCCTCTCCAGTCCTAACCATTATATGATTCTATGAAATATTGCAAGGCACGAGCCTCCCCAGACAAGAAATATCCTCTACAGTGGACATGTTTGTACTATTAACCTGGGATTTAGGGTTTTTTCTAAGTTTTCCAGCACCAGCGGTTCCCTGTTTAGCAGTGCCAGCCGTGACATCCCTGTTCACGCAGAGCTGTTTGCTGTGGGGTCAGAATGAGACAACATGATAGCTCAAACCTGAAGGGATGCTCAGGTCATGAGTCCTCAGATACGGCATCACGACCAATGAAACATGGTAATGTGCCTGATTTAAACAAACCCCAAACCCACAATAACTCCAGGAACCTGCTTCTGCATTTTTATAGCTCCTATTCTCCTTTCAATCTAAATTAAATTAGTGACTAATTTCTGACTCAGGAAATCACCTGATCTCAAAAGTGTTTGTTGTTCTCAGAGCCATCTCTCACTTAGCCTTCAAACTCTCTCACCTTCATGTCATGCCACAGGCTCTTTACAAGCTCACCTTCCTTTACTTATCTTCTAACTGCTTCTGTGCTATTGGTAATGCAAACTGACTGCCAAAGTCTGCATGAATATTCTCACTCTTTCTGCCTGTCTCTTCTTTAACAGTTTAATATTCCTTTTACTTTACTTTGCAATGATTTTTCAAGAGCCTTTAGCTCATTGCCTTGGCAATAATGCTCACATTTGGACAACAGTCAACAAACATTGACACGGAACTGCTTGCAAACCAGAATGGGCTTACCAGGATGAAGGAACAGCTGTGTGGTTGGATTTCCTGGTTTTTCCAGCCAATTTCCATGACTAGAGTATTGCAAACTGGTTGCTTCTCCTCCTGCTTGCCCTCCTCCACATCTAGGATGAAAGAAGAGCACACACCATTTTCTCCTGATTATAGCAGGGCTGGTGTTTCTCTGGGGGTTAAATACTTGGGTGCTTTGGATTTCTTTAGTCAGAAAATGAACATTTCATTCCTTTAAAGCTCGTGGATATATAAGATTTTCTGACTATAAACCTGTCAGGTGCAGACTTATCCAGACAGGAGTCTCTAAGAAGCTGTTCTTTATTCTCTTCTACCTCCTGCATTACTTAGCACAAATAAAAAGACAAGTGACCACACTGTAGGTCTGGAAGCTGAACTAATGTGCCTCGCTGCCTCTAATCTCCCCAATTACTGCTGAATTTTCAGTCAAGAACCATGACTGATTTTATAACTCAAACACCATTTTATTTTCTTTAGTTCTTATATAACTGTGGTTATTTATTCTTTGGTACTTGAGAGTCATTTTTCAGTAAAATCAAAAGAGCAAACCGAACATATTGCCAGTAATCCAGTGCAAAAAATCACAGCGTTAATTTAATGAGAGCTCTGCTATTCATTTGGCAAATGAGACGGTGGAGTGGCACTGACATATGTAGAGCAGGGACCAGTCTGAGATGAAAATACATTGATTCATGAGTGGCAAAGAGCAGCTTAATGTAACTCACTGATAAAACTGTCACTGATCTTGCTCTCTATCTGGGATTCCAAGAGAAAATGACGGGAAAGACATTCTGTGCCATTAATGACAACTGAGTAAAATGTGCCAATGAGAGATAATAATACACCTACATGACACAGACCATTAAGCAGCCAGTTACAACAGTCTCAAATAACACAAACTAATGAAAATAACATTTATGGTCAAACCCTTGTCTTATTAAGCTGTTGAATGCTTTTCAGAATAATTAATATGACCTGGAACTTATAATTCAAAAATTTAAACTACTGCCCTGTCTGCTTTCTCCTAGTTAATAATTATTTAAGCCAGCATTGTCAAGATCTGCAACAGAAATAAGCAGAACTGTGCTGAAGGAAATGTTTTTGGCTGCAATTCCGTCTGCAGAAATAAACAGAAAGGACTTCTACCGCCATGAAAAGCCACTGCCAGTGTGCTCTCCCAGGTATGTAAATAAAATTTGCTTTGAGGTTAAAAGCAAAGATGAATAAAACAGAAAAGCATAAAAATGAGAAATATCTGCAGCATCCTGTTTATCCTTTTCCCACTGCACTGGAGAGCTGCACGAATATTTTTGATCTATTTTTGATTTCTTCTCTAAATAACAAGTACACCTTGGACACACTTGTCCTCTCTGTGCACATGGGGCTGATGCAAGATGTGGCTGAAAGAATTTGGAGATACCACTCCCATGGTACTGGTCACCTTTCTTATGTCTTCATGGGAACTTCAGGTTATGGGAAGGAAAAAGACAAAGGGTCCTTGAAAATCTCTTTGAAGGCATGCGATGGCCACTTACATTTGCAAACCCAAATGAGAGCTGTGTGCACTGAAATTATTGCATCCTCACATATTCTGTCTTTTACAAACGCTCAGATGAGAGTGCTGGCAGGACCACAACAGACAGCAGCCCCCTGTGAGGATACAGCCCTCCTCCTCTAGTTACCTCCTCTGCCCTGGGCCGTGCAAAGGAGGACACTCTGCTTCTCCCTCACCAAGTGAAACATCATCAGCTCCTGCTGGTCTCGTTCCAGGGCTGGGAAGAGCAGGTCAGGTGCCATGGATCAGTTTCGGCATCCAGAAAAATGAAAGCAACACACAGCTGACACCACCAAAACCATACGGATTTAAAAACTCTCGAATGCTGGGGACTGAGGGGAGCCGGGTCACAAATGTTTCTTAAGAAAGTAAGACCTAAGGTAACACTGTAACAAAACAAGGGCAACCCCTAATTAAATGAAATTATATTCTTTCAAGGATTTTAAACATCATTGCAAATATGTTTAATCTTGCCCCATAGTATTTTTAGATTTCTCTACTCATACTGATTAATATCCAAAATCTTCTTGCAGCGGACAATTTATAAACTAAATTTATGGATAACTAAATGCCCAATTTAAATATTTCCTGCACTGCAATTTACTACCTCAGTTTTCAAACACATTTTTAAACCCAACGCTTCTTAGTATTTTTTGTTGTGAGTAATGATAAAATGTTTTTATTAGGAAAGCCTAGATCTTACTTCATGCCAAATCATATCAGACACTGTAATGCAATGTTGTTTCTTTAAGTAAAGTGAAAAATTTACAAGCCTTTAAAAAAGCACTTTACTGGTTAACTTTTAATTGGGAAAAAACATGCTTGAATCAGAACTATATAAATTTCTGCAGTTATTTCCAAATAAGAAAAGTAGTTTTACATTTCATTGAAGCAAGCTAGGTTGGTGAGTGTCTAGATTCTGGAATAGAGCAACCAGAGAACAATGCTTGTACATGTTCCTTAAAACAAGGAGATAAAATTCAGATATCTTTTACTGTGTAGATTCCTACAAAACATAACCTACTAGCTTCCCACTTTTCCAAGACTATTTGTTAAGTTAGAGGCACTTTAAACAACACTCTTCCGTTGCAATGTCATCTACTTTACTTGGTTTAGTTCAAGTGCATCTTTATCATTCTACTCAAACACAGTTGCCTTGTTTTTTTCCCTTGATTTGCTGCTGTTTTTTTGTTTTAGTCAGTCTGGTTGTAGATTCTCTTGGGCAAAGACCAGCTGTTAATATGCACAGCATCTCTCTCTGTAATCAGGACTTTTGAAAGGTTGTTACTAATGTTCTTGGAGAACTACCACAAATCATGAATAAGTAGGAAGCTTACACCTTGGCTATTAGATCACATCCTTTTTTTTTCCTCTCTTTGTGCATCCGTTCATATACTAGCAACAAAATAAAACCTCATTTATACACCCTTTAAGCCAAAATGGTGTTCTACCGTCTTGTCCTTTGATTGAAATGGGTATTTTTTCTTAATGTTGTGCTCAAATCACTGCATTCTGCGACAAAAAAATGAACTCATCTTGCTTATCTACTTGTTCCCTTCAGGGACACATCTCATTAAAAGCCTTTTTGGTGCAGTGTACCCTTTCAAAATCCCTCCAAGGAAATGTAAAAATGAACTGATACTGTAGCTTTTGCACTGTCTCAAAAATCAGTACCAGGATTCCTGATATTATTTAAAACAACCTGACACGGAAGTAAATCCTTTTATTGTGCCAAGTATTTTATGAATTATTAATTGGTCCATTACACTTTTGCCTGCAATGGGAACAAATGGAAAAAAGGACAAAAGTACTTTGTAAGGTGAAACTTCAAGTGGTCCTGCCTGATAAGCCAAGTTCCTAGAGTTGCATTTGTACTTACAATAAAATCTCCTTTCAAGTTCCAGGTTTGAAAGTTTATGGTAACACCACAACGCATAGTTCGGTGAGGGGATTCAAACAGGAAGAGGAAGAAGATGATAGACACATTTTGATGAAGCATAACTGCAGGGTCTAAAAATATCTCTGCATAATGCTGTTAATGGCTTACTGAATTGATCTGTTCAATTTGTGTTATTTAATGAAGTAGAGCACCTGACACTTTATCATTAGCTTGCATTGGTTAAAAGTGTTTAGCTAAATGTCTTTATATTGCTAATGGTATTTCCACATCATATTTCATTTTGCAGATTTGCAAAAATAATAGTGTGGATAAAATAGGTATTTTAGACTTTGGAAAACACATTTTGAGAGGCAAAAGACAGACTAGTAAAGAAAAGGCCAAGCAGCTTTATAATACAAAGAGTGTGAGTAGCAAATAATTGTCCCATAATTAAAGAAAATAAAACATGTCATCATGCTCCTAGCTGGAAAAAGCTGGAAACCAATTACATCTGGCACTAATAGTTCCAGAGTTCTTGTGTGGTATAAATCTAGCAAAGTAGAAATAAAGGCTATAGTTTCAGAAAGAAAACATTTAGGTGTTCACATTGAGACTTTGCTTCATTCTACTCTTCAGTTTTTTAAATTTAGTTAGAGCTTTAGCAGTCTTGTAAAAATGCATTCATAAGTTCAATGTTCACTAGATTATATTTGTCTTTAATAAGATCCATACATTATGTTTATAACAAGAACATTCACTGTGCCTGTTCTTGGTGGCAATGAATAAAAACAACCCTAAGAAGAGAACACATTTTGTGCAATTCATAACCTGCAGTTGTCATTGGACTGTTGACACAATTAGAAAGATCTCTTAAAAATTGTCAGCAACAACAAACTTGTTTGCCCAGCTATATTCTGGTTCCTCTGGAGTTCTAAACAGTTTGCAAATGAATCAAGAAGGCCAAGGCCAAAATCACATTTAATTAAACCTAACACATTGTGAAACATATGTTCATCGTGTGGGCTGGTTCTTGGATTATCTCTTCTGTATAAAATACACCTTGAGACTTTCACTCTGGTTTAATTTGGACAAACTTTTAACTAGTATTAGCAAAATAGGCATTGTCAAGAAATTCAAGATTAGCCTAGTAGATGATGCCCCTCGGATTGTAAAGAAGTAATTCGGAAAAACCATTGAGTAAAGCATATGAGCGATTAAGCCTTACAAATAGCAGCAATGACTAAATGCTACAGAAATTCATGGTTTAAATGATTTTTTTTTTTCACTCGTGTACCATACTGCCTTTTAAATATTTCTAAAAGTCTGGGAGCAGAGAAGTGCTTGATGGCAATGTGATCATAGTAAGCTGTTCTTTGGTGTTGGCATTTCTCAAGCTGGGTTACTGGTTGCATCAGAACTGACTTAATTTGCATTGAGGCCCATTAGTAGCTCAACAGCTTAGGAATGCTGCTGTAAGCCTTTAGCCTTCTATGAGCTTTGCCATGGAAAAGCATTTAATGCAAATAAATAATGCAACTTTGTATCACACAGCTCAGTCCGTGTCATAGGGGGACCCGATTATTGCATCAAAAGGAGTCAAATTACATATATTTATGTAATATTTATGTACTACCAGTGGTACCTTACCCAGCGAAACATTCTATTTCAGCTTCTCCAGCTACTCTCAGAAATGGCTGAAGACAATACTAACTGAAGAAAGAAACCCACTCGTTCATTAAATCTCTGTGGTCCCCCACTTTCAGACCTTTAGAACCACTGAGAGAAACATCCCAGGACACAAAAGTGCAGAGCTGCTCTAACAGAGTAAGCTGGCACCTTATTGCCTTCAAGAACAAAGCAGCACCACAGACTCAAGTGCAAAGGAAAGGTGAACTTGGAATTCAAATTTTTGGCTAAAAATGGAGTCAGTTAGGATTCAGAGCTGAGCTGTCCCACAAACCTTCACTGTATTCCTAAACCAATGGATTCAGGTCCAAATTTTGGCACTGTCCCATTAAACTGTTTCCTCACCAATTGTGTAACAATTCCTGAGTCTTAAATAAAAGACTTCTATTGATAAAAATGCAGAAAAGAGAAACTCTGTCTCTAATTTAAATGGGGATAAAACCATTACCTGAATACCAGACTTGCCTGTCTTGTCCATCTAGTTGGGAGTAGGATAATCTATTACTGTATGGATGGGAGGTATTCAACACAACAGAAGTTCTAATTTCTGTTGAGAGGCTGCATGGACTCTTTTAATAGATATAAAATTAAAGGGTTCGGGGAAAAAAATGGTGAAGTACAGAAGATACAAGATAAAAGATATACCAGCAATTTCTAACCACCCTTCATCAACAAAATACTGCCCTTTCTAATGACTCCACTGCCCAGCCCTAGCAGAGAATATTTAGAGTTTGGAACTAGTATATATTGTGTTACGTAGTTTGAACAAGAAATTGTATTTGTTAACAAAGACAGTAATATAACTTGGGAAATGTTAGGTCCAAACTAATTTTACCAAAGCCCTCACGATTATCATTTCCTGGAAACATTTAGGCTCCTTTTTTTCTGCAGTAGGGAAAGGGAATTGAAAATCTTTGACATTCCAGTGTAATTTTCAAATTAAACAAAACCAAAAAACCTCCTTACTACAGAGGAGAGATATTCATTGGTATTTAGGAACACGTTTGCTTTTCTAAATAATCCCCAAATACTAAGTATTACTTTTCATTTACAAAATTGAAAGTCAGGTACAGGGCACTTTTTCCCACACAGATGGTACAGCATCTGGAGATTCAATTCCCACTAGATGGTAACAAACACATGCAAGTCACGAGAGTCAATAAGTCTCAAAAAGTAAGGCAACACACTCCACGTTGTTCACAAGCAAGTCAGTATGACACCATTACCTGAAAAAATGCCCACTTGCCTTTAATTTGAAGGAATATTTGTTACAAATCTCTTCCTGCCTTATAATTCCCGCCCTTGTGGATGAAGAACTGGGCACGAGTCAACAACGTGTGCTCTCAGCCCAGACTGCCAACAGCATCCTGGGCTCCATCCAAAGATGGGCAACCAGCAGGTCAAGGGAAAGGATTCTCCCCCTCTGCTCTGTGCTTGTGAGAGCCCACCTGGAGCACTGCATCCAGGTCTGGAGTCCTCAGCACAAGCAGGACCTGGACCTGCTGGAGCGGGTCCAGAGGAGGCCACAAAGACAATTACAGGGCTGAAGCACCATCTCCTATGAAGACAGGCTGAAAGGCCTGGGGTTTCTCAGCCTGGGGAAGGAAAGGCTCTGGGAAGACCTCACTGCAATCTTCCAGTACTTAAAGGGGGCTAGAGCGGGTTTCCCAGAGAAGCTGTGGATGCCCCATCCCTGGAAGTGTTGAGGGCCAGGCTGGATGGTGACCTGGGCATGCTGATCTAGGTGGTGACATCCCAGCCCATGACGGGGGCCTTTAAGGTCCGTTCCAACCCACACCATCCTATGACTTCCTACAAGCTTTCAACATTATCACCCGCTCCCTCCATGTCCTACAGCACAATCCACTCTCTCATCTCTCCTGACTTTCTTAAGGGCCCTGAAGTTGTCCAACAGAACGCCCAGTTACATGATATCTATTCTGGTTTTGTAATTCCAGTGATGCCATAGCCCTAACCATGCCTTGTGCCTGCTTTCCTATTAAACCCCTCCTCGTCTGTGGGCTGGGTCTCCAGCCCAGTAATTTAAAGCCCTCACTACTCAATTTCTGTCTCGCTGCTGCTGAAAATTCACAGTAGATTCTTATTCCCTTAGCATATAAAAGTGAAGTGTTCCTAAAGTAATAATCCTGTACGTACATCGCTCCGAGCTGGTGAAGCAGTGCTTTTGTTATCCAAAGGACAGCAACAAAAACATGCAGCTTGGCTCAGCATATTGGGGTTTTTTTCTGCACATGGAATGTGCCCAGAATTATTCTGGGTTTTTTAGTTCCGTGTCAGCAGCTTTCTTTATAGCGCAAACTTGACAATTCGCTGTGTTTAAGGAATTTTACTTCAGGAAGTCTGCTATGTTTGGTGTCTGCATAATTCACCCACAGACAAAATTCAGCATTATTACCTGCGTGTTAACATGCACCTTAGATATTGCAACAATCAACATGTAACATGAAGTTGTATTTTATATGGTCGGCCAGGTTGATCACAGCCAGGCTGGAAAGATTTTTAGTAGGAACCTTCCCTCACCTCTCAAGTGGTTTTTTTTTGTTGAGGAATTTTAAAATCTGAAGTCTGAAGTAAGAAAAGGACAGGAAAAAGTTATTTCCCTCAACTAGAAAGGGCATCATGCTTAAAACACTGATTCCTGACATGTTCAGTTCCCAAGATGCCCATCTTGAAGAACTGAAGCACTTGCACAGAATGATGCACTGTAAGAGTGGCACTACTTAGCCCAAGTTAAACAGAGAAGTAACCCTATTTCTTCCCTTAAGCACCAAACAAGGGAAAACCATCACTTAATCTTTGGCATTTGCTATTTACCTTGTAAATCATGGCTCAGCAGGGACACTTGCTACTTCTCCCCTGTAAATATAACTTGGTTGGAACAGAATGGACTCATGGTTATCTTCTCTCTATAAAACTGGGATAGAAGAACTAAAAAATATTGAGTTTTTTATATATATATTAAAATCCTGAAGGAAATTGACTAAATAAAATGCAATTAAAAAACCATAATAATTTCAAACATCCTCCCTTTGAAGTAATTGATAAAGTTTTTGCCTTTACGTGCCTTTCTCATGGAGTAGATTTCAGAACTGAAACAAGCTTTTGCAAACTAATTCAACTGCTCTACCTCTTGTATGAAAGAAATATTCTGTGTACTCCTGCCCCTATCTAAGCACTGTGTAGCTGTTTCTTAGCCATTTTGTATGCACCTGTACTCACCAAACCAACACGTATCTCACACTTGACAATTACTGCCATTCCGAATCCCTAATCCCCTGCTGTTGCTAAGGGAAGCCAAAGGTCTGTTTTCTCATTGAGCAGCTTTTGCACATTTTTACAGGTTCCAGAACCCTTTTTCTCCCACTAGGAATAAAAAAAAAAAGCATTCAACAAGTGTTGGAAGAGAGCTATGCAGGAAACAGCAGGCACAGTTACATTCATGTATATTTTCAAATAGCTCAGCTAAAATGTATTAAATGGAGTTTAAAATATTCCCAGTTGTTTCTGTGAAGGTGTGACAACATTTGTTGTTTCAAAACCCAGGTTCAACTTTTTTTGCTGCTGTTTTTTTAATCAGGCACCAGATTTTCAACAGAAGTGTGTATGCCAAAACATTACAGCCAAAACCCCAGAAGACTTTAACTTAGAAACGCTGCCACAACACATCAACATCACTGCATTGATCATTTTCATATTCTCCTAGTGGAAGAATCTAGTCCTTTTTAAAGGATGCAGCTGAGGAGGCAACCTGACTCACAGATGAAGCTAGTGAGCTGCAGTGATTGAAAAACAGGAAAAAGAAAGTGAAATGCACTCTTTTCCAGAAACATCTTTGAGTAATTCATGCAAACTATCCAGGATGAGCTTATTTTAGGTTTATATTAAGATAAAGATATTTAGTTGTGTTCAGAGCATGTTTGTTATCATTCTTTAAAAAACTGCAATTAGTGCTGAAGATAAATTATATCTTAAGAATTACTAACATGTTGAATAAAAAACTGTCTAGGAGCCATAAATTAACTAGTTAAGCTTTCAGGCAGCTGCACTTCATGTTACTCTAAATAAATTTTTAGATCAAACTGTAAATCATCCCCGGAACATGTTTCTTACCCATGCCATGCAGAGGTCTGGACTGGCAATGCTGGCAGATTTCCGTACAGAGACAGCACCAGTGACACCTCAGGATGAGCTCTCTCTGAGCTACACTCTGAGCCCAGCAGGGAGGATCAGTCCAGGCAGGGTCTGGCAAACCCAGCTATAAAAAGTTCTGCTGGCTGAGACCAAACCATATCTAAACTGCACTGGCAGTTTTATTACAACTAGTAAAACTTTTATTAGCTTTATTTCCCTAATTTATTTCCCATGATTTAAATCATTGCTCTGTGTTAGGTCCCTGAAAGGGATGGCTGCAGTTCATCTGAAGAGAGCCTTTCCTCTTGCAATGCCATGGCAGTCCTCAAATACCCAAGACAGCATTCTAAAAACTCAACACAAAGAAGCTAAATGTCTTTAAGTCTCTCTTTTAAAATTTAACATTGTGTAAAATTTGTTTTGAAAAATTTTGACCTTAGAGCAGAAACAATTTAGGACATTCTAGGAAAGCATTCCAGCAAATATTACAGAGCCAGCTTTTACACAAAAATATTTGTCACTCTTTCCCCCTTTGGCATAGTTTGATGCATCTCCTTACTCCTTGACACGTAGAGAAGGTGTAGTTACCAACATGGATGAACCAGTCACCTCAGAAGACACAAACCCCAGGTATTATTACAGCATTTTGCATTAACTCAGTTATTAAGCAGTCATTAGGGAGACAATGCCCTTAACAGAATTAGCTCATTTTCACAAACCCCAGCACAGAAAGCAGATTGCAACTTTTCTTAAGCTCTGCAATAAAATAAGCTGACTTCAGGAATAGGATCATTTTCTTCTGGATCTGGCCATTAGGGGCTGTACCTATCATTTAGATCACTAGATGCTTGTTATTATAAGAAATGTTTTAATATTAAGAGACATAAGGGACTTTAAAAATTATTATTATTATCTTATTGACTTACTTTTAAAGACTTTTCAAGAAGTTTCACTAACTACTTAAATCAATAAATAAGGTAATTTTGTTACCGTCTCTAAGTTGTTCTGGGGTTTTTTTATGATATCCTTCTTGAGATAGGACTTCATAGATCTTGAGGAGCAAGTAAGATTTGAGATTTTTCTAACTACTCTCTGAAGTACTTTAAGCGTTTTTCTCCCCATTTAAATTTATACCCCATTTCCATTTAATTTCTAAATGGAAAGTGGCTACAAAAACATTAAAAACAAATTCATGAAAATGAATTAGTTGTCTTTGCAATTACTTGAGAACACCCCCAGTCAGAAAGGTACATTAAATACTGTAACGTAATTAATTTGCATGTAATTTAATGTAATCAAATTAATGTAATTAAAAATGTTAGCACTTAAGAGTGACAAATCACAAATTTACTTATAAGTGCAATAATTACTCTCACTTATAAAACAAGCGGCAGTTCATTTGAGGGTGCCTGCAATTGCAAAGTCAATACGCTGAGAGCAGAAATTCAGCCTTGGATTCTCGCTTCTTGCACATGAGTGTAACACTTGAGGACTCAATTTCCCTCGGCTCTCTGCTGTCTCCAAGTAGATTATCATTCAGCAAAAATGCTGAACTGCTGTACGGTCACACATCTCACCGAGAGGAATCTCAGTAAAAGAACCGTACATTTTATTTGGAAAGGGTAAGAACCAAGGTCATCTTGATCACAGATGGTAGAAGTTAAGAACTGCAAGTGCTTGACTAGCACACCAGCTACCAGTGTTCATCTTTTTAAAGTACAAACTAACCACCATGAGCCCATATAACCTTTGAATCTGAAGAACCTTCATAACAGAGTAAAAACTCACTTTGAAATACTGGGAAAACAATCCCTTCTGATTGATCCATCCTCTGTTACTGCAAAAGTATATCCACGGACTTTAGCAAGCAACTGATTTTGCACCTGGGCTTGGTTTTTGGCTGTGACAAATGAGAAAAATTTTCCCACTGGGGTAAGAGCTATGGAATTTGTAAGCCCTTTTGTTAGAACTGCATAACTGGATAACAGAGCAGTGCCTGGGTGCATACTTAGTGTTCTGGATGGTCCAGAAACGCCCCAGTAGTCACCCACATGGGTGGGAATAGACCAGCTGGAGACAAGAGTGAACTCCTGGCTGCTCCCAGGGCACAGGATAAATAACTCCTACCAGGGAGTCTGCAGAAGGCACTTCTGATATGGACTGATTATGGTACCCTATGCAAAAAAATCAACCAATTAGGGGTTTCTTTAAACTAACACTCTGCCCGTGAGTGTCTAACATGATCCAGAAGGGAAAATTGAATAATTTCCATCTCTGTGTGTCTGCAGCAAAGGAAAAGAGAGTAAAACTTTCTCATTGAGGGGATACTAAAAGCTTTCAGTGTCCTCCAAAATAGATTGCCAGTTCCTTCTATATCGTTGTTCACCAGGAAACACAATATGTCTCTGAACAAGGGCTATGAAGGGTTTGAATGTTTAAAAATATTTAGTTATTGACAATGTGTTTCCTAAGTAACAATGCCCAAAAATGTACTTTGATTAATTATTCTGTTTATACAAGGCTAGAACATACTAAATAAACATCTATTTGACATGACACCATTTGATATAATAACGAACTACAGGGAAAAAAAAGTATTTCTAGAACTGAGGCATTTCCTAAAAAAAACCCCAAACAAAGTAAAACAAAACAAAAATACCCACATTTTTCCTGTCTTCATTTTCCAGATAGATGTCAAATACTGTTAACCTTCATTGAACTGCATCTAAAAAAGATTGAGTGTAAATAAAGGTTAACTAAAAAAATCCACAAAAGAGGACACAAGCATTAGCACATTAGAAGTAACAAAGAGAAGCAGGGACTGAATAAACCTAAAAATTAATATCTCATTAGGCTCTTTTTTATTTCTATTCTATTTAAAAACAACATAAAGGAATTTTAATATAAAACTTATAAAGCAAAATGACATAATCTCTGTTTCAGGGATATGACTAGACAGATTTTTAAAAATCCATCAATCTGCTAAAAGTGAAAAATACATTTAATTAGCACTTCAAAATCCTCTGTTTGTACAGATCTTTACAGTCCTTCATGAAACAAAAATGCTATTTTTATGTAATGGTAAGAGAGCACATTTTTAGAAATTAATTTTCAAAAGTTACAATATGATACTACTACAAGAGTAAATTTAGTGTGCTGAATACTTGGAGAGAAAAACAATACTTTGGTTTCAGATTGTTAGTGAGCCTCTTGCTCCTGTAGTTCTTATTTGCAATTCCCACATGAATCAAAACAATCATATTTTCAAAAGTCTAATTAGAACACACATACTGAAGCTTGACTTATTGTCCTATGCATCTTCTACTCCTTTGATAAAACTCTGGAAAACACTTCTACAAATTGCTAATTTCTATTTAATGCCACCTTAAGAACTGTCACACCGAATTTAAATTTTCTGGGCATGCTGCTGCAGCTGTAGCATACCAAATGCCAGTGCTACCAGCACTGCAAGATTAAGTTTCCTCAGGATTATTTCAACCGGAGAACACCACGCCTTTCTGTATCCATCACATTTGCCAGAACAATTTTCATCTTTCTCAGTCCAAACTGGACTTCAGACTGAACACCAACATACCTTTTCAAAACCAATATTGTTAGTTCTAGCTGTTCCACAACATCAGGCTCAGATTATTATTTCTAAGAAACAGTCATCTTCCTCCATAGCTATGTTTTTATCAAAGTATCTGAATGCTTTACACCTGATGTATGCATCCTCTGTAGTATTAATGCATTCTCTTTCGTCCCCTGATTTCAGGGAGGTACAGAGAGGTTAAGCATTAGATATGATAAAAATGCCTATAAAACAAAGAATTAAAGATATGCAAACAAAATCTGGAGCCCTGAAGATGGTGCTGAGGCTCTCAGCAGAGAGCAATGTAAGAACATGGCAGAATTCACTTTTGATTGCCCTGCAGATGCTGAGCTGCCTAAACACTATTTTCCTCAGCAAATAAAGACAGAGTGATGCCAAATGTCCTACTCCTGAAGAGGAACAAGGTGTCTACTCACTTCTCCTCTTTAAAAAAACTGAAGGAAGTTCAGTCTGCCTTTTGTTTGCCTTTTTCCAGGTGACAGTTCTAAATGTAATAGTTAGAACACCCATGCAGGAAATAGGAGAACGAGGACTCATATCCTCTGTTTTTCTAAGAAAATTCAATAGCAAATATCTTCCTGTCATCTAACATAGCTTGGGTGAGGGAGATTCAGTTTTTCTGCTGAACTAAAAAAGCAGATGACAAGTAAATGTAAAATTGTTTCCATATCCTGAAATGCATTCGTTCTCATATGCAGGGTTGGTTGTTCTTGTTGTTTTGCCTGGGCGATTATAGAAAAGTAGGAGAAGGACAAAATACATTAATGCCTTTTTCCACAGAGCCTCTGCCACAGCAAGCATGAAGGAATACCTACTGAGAGTCTCCTGCTTTAGCCACAAAACATATTCAATCTTCTCTGAAGCTGAGCAGCTCTAAAGGAGCACATCCAAACAGAGTATGTCATACTTCATCCCTTAACACTGGACCCGAGGTAAGAGTGGCTGAAGGGAGTACCCCCATTCTCACACTTAGGCTGCCAGACAGGACAGCTCCTTTTTAATTTTCAACGTGCCCTTGCTAATGCCAGTAGTTCTCTCCCATCCAGCATAAATATGACTGGTGTGGCCTCGTGCACGTGACTCCTGCCATTGCCAGCAGAAGGCCATAGGTTTGCATTGTCCTGGAGAGCAGAGCCCCAGGAGCTCTCTGGGTTTGCATCGGGCAGAGCTAACTGAGACTTGTCCCACCCACCTCTGGTGGCCCTGTGCCCGTGGCCTCCCTGGCTGAAGCTTCAGCTCTGCGAGTGCCAGAGCTGGGAGATGGCTGTGGGACACTGGGTGACAACCACAGCCTGGCTCAGCTCAGCCTGCGATCCATTGGGAAGGCAGGCAGTGACAAAAATATGGAAAAAGACATAGCCATGACTGAAGGAGATCTCCACCCTTCCCGAGGTACATTATACATTTTTAACAGAATAATCCTTTTGAAGATGTACATTCTTGTATTGGGAAACCAGTGAAAGCGAGTCAAAAAAATTTTTGTTTTGATTTTCCCATGTCTCCCGGGAAAAGAAAGGAGGAAAAGAGGTGAGTTTCAGTTTCAATGTCAGATCTGTGTTCAGATTCTATTTTCTGCTCAAGAACATGAATTACAAGAAGCGAGGGGAAGATCTACAAAATGTCTTTGCATCAACTTGGTTTCCATTAAAAAGTTACTGGAGAGGAAAACTTAAATTCCCTTTTGCCACGACATTATTGTCGAAATGTGCCATCCCTCTTCCTAACAACTAGAGCAACTTCAAACTTCCAAGTAGGTCTTTTAAAAGTTTCTCTAATAAAACTCTGTAATGGATTGAAAGAGAAGCTGTTCAAAATCACAAAAGGCTGGTCAGAAGTGGTGATGTCCAGACTTTGGGGCAAGAGTTCATCCTTTCAATGCAAGAAGTGCCATGCAGACCTGCTGTCTTCTCATCACTGCATCAGGTGCTAAGATATATCTGACATGGCAGTTTCTGGGTCTCTAGATGGTTGTTAGATTACCATAATAAAAGTAAGAATTATGGTATGTCTTGTATCCTAATGATAGGCTAAAATGATACAAAAGTCTTTTTCACAAGATGTGACAATCATATTTATCACATATTCTGAACAAAATAGCATTTCTGTCATTGTGATAACGAGGTGCCTTATTACCACTGAGTGTTGAAAAACGCTGGTAACACTGTAAAAAGCCTTTAAACAAGGAATTTTCACCCAAATAATTCTGTCTTACCATGATTTTGAAAGGTTCACTGTTATGACTCTGCACAGACAGTTAATTGTGAGATGCTCTTAACCATAAAATATGTCAATTGAGTTTTACAAATGTGACATAATTATTCTGTATGTCTGCTGCTTGTTCTGACACTCTAATGATTGGTCAGATTTTAATCTGAGAGCACAAGCTGCCTTTGGAGAGGTAGAGTAGAGGAGATAATTTTCCATATTTTAATCCAGAGCAGCCTGGCTGGCAATGGCCCAGGCAGCCTCCAGGCCCTTCCCGACAGAGCTGCCCTTGCAGCCAGGGGGAAGAGGTGTTGTAGCTGTCTCTTCATGCATGAGAGCTGCTTATGTAGCTAGCAACGATGAACTGCGCTGCTGAATCAAGTATTTAGGATATGGAATTAAGTTGTCACTCTAATGACTTATGTGAGATGTTATCTTTAATTTAATACATCTTAAATTCCTTGTGAACTTAAAATACAGTGTACTTCCAAATTAATCAAAAGCCTGTTCTGTTAATTAAGAGTTACAGACCAATATAATGTGCTAACTTAGGGTTGGACAATTAGCTTTACATTATTGTACAAATGGAGTTGTGTTAAATGAGCGAGAAGAGCACACTATTTTGTGGTACATTGACACCCCAATCTATTTTCAGTGATCCTGCTGTAATGTTGTGTTCAGTGAATTTACTGTGGATTTACACTGGTATTAATTAAGAACAGAATTTGGACTTTGAGTTTTAATCTACCTTGGTTTGTGTGCATGTCTCATTATAACTGAGCATAAACTGTTACTAAATTATTTCTATTGTACAGGACTGGTAAAAATGCTTGGCGTTCAGGTACAAATTTTTACTGCTCTGCATTCCTCTGAAAGTATTAAATGATAATTGAATATTTTATTCTTGCTCACACTTGGAAAAAACTATACAAAAAAAGAGAAGGAACATCTAGAGAGGGGTAATTTCTCACTAGAAAGTACTTGGTTTCATTTCCTTGAGCTCAATCCTATCTCTAGTAACACAAACTGATCATCCTTGAAAATAGAACTAATGACATCTTTTCAATGTTTAAAAATGTTACACAAATATTTAACTCTCATCTTTTTTCCCGTTGAAAATAAAAATCAAATTGTGTCATGACTTTTAAGTGAATTGAAACTTAGAAAACAAAATAAGATTTAGTGTTATAGACTAATTTGGCATTCTAGTTTGAGCTTGTCAAATGCAAGATCAAGCTTTTAAAATCACATTTTATTCGTGTAATTTTATAAGCTTTCAACTACCACTAAGAAAAAGATCTTTCTGCTACGATAAGTTTAAATTGTTTCCAGCCATGGGTTGGGATTTTTATGGAAGTAGCTCATCTTCAGAGGAAGCAGAGGCAAGGCATATTTCATTTCACAACGTTGCAAGTCTCTAGCAAGTACTCTTGACCTAAAATATGGTGGCTTAGATAAAAATAAAGACAGTAAGCAACACTTTTATCCATTTGCAACCTTAAGGAAAGTAGTCGTCATGACTTCTCGGGCAGATTTTTAGTTGGTTTCGTGTCTCAGAAATCAGGATCGTGGTCCTGCCCAAGGCTCGAGAGTGATGGGCTGGGAGGCTGCTCACAGGCAAGCAGGGGCAGCACTGCAGCTTGGTTTGCCCAGCAAGATCCCAGGTCTCACATTTTCACTTGGCCACAAATCGTCTATGGCATAGATTAAAACACCTTATAAAACAGAAAAAAGAAAGGAAGACCTAATGCCTGAGGTTTGAATTCTCTGTCAGTATTGGCCACATACGCAAACCAGCAGGTGCTGAAAAATTATGAGATCCAGCATCTCGAGGGTCTATCTTATCTTGATGTGCTGGTTCTTTGAATGACCACACACTCCTGCCCCTTCCCACAACACTGCCTCAGCACGGAGCCCCTTGTCTGGGCCCCTCGCCCTCACTGGCAGTCCCCCGCCACACACTGCCAAAGGTTGGAGCTTCTTTTTAGCAGGGGAGCTGGTGAGGGAATTGTTAGTGCTGAGGAAAGGCTAAGCCTGCAATCCCTGGGATATTTTTGGTCCCTACTCTTGGTTCTCTTTAACGCTTTATCAAACTATTCGGTATCAGGAAACACTGAGCTACTTAAAAAGCATTCAAAACAGTACATGATCATTGCTTGCAGTGCTGTACTGCTGAAGGGAGCAGGGTCCAATCTGTACCTGGCACATCATTCAAGCAACATTGCTGAAACTGGAAGAAAAGGATTTAATTTCTTTCCTTAGATAAAGGAAAGAATGTTAACACACAATATAGATACAGTCAGAAACATCAACGAGAATATGTACTCACATTTCCCTTTAAGCTGAGCTGAGAAAAAAGGCTGAAACAAAACTTTACAGTTAAAAACCTAGAAATTCTCTTTTCTGTCAGGATATCAAGAGACCTAAATATATATTATTTCTAAAATCTCGAAGCACACAAAAGTGCCTTGATTACAATGATGACTTTCCCTGTGATGTGGAAGACAAAGGTCACGCAAAGGCCACACGTGCAGTGGTACGGCGGTGACTGCACATCACCTCGGCCTCTGCACAGCACACACGGACTGAGGCTGGTTCACAAAGAGCAATTTCTAGCAGCCCCTGTGCTTTCCACACAGTGCAAAGCAGAATTCAGTCTTGGCTTGGAAGCTCTACCAAAAGTTTGTACCACTGTGCTCTGCCATGGGGCCTTTAACCCACCTTTCCATCCAGGGACTTAGACATCCTCGGAGCATGAGCTGGGTGCACATGCAGCAAATGTTTGCCCAGACTAGGAGCTATTATTATAGATATCATATTAAGATGTTAATTATATATTATTAGATGATATTGAGATATTATTATACTTATTAATCATTCCCTCGAAATCCATGGAGATATAAACGTGAGATAACATAGCTTACTTTAGACCATAGATTATGCTTTCAGATGCAGTTTCAAAGCCACAGATCAGTAATTTAAAACCCAACCAATCAACCAACTTAAAAAACAATTCTACATGAAAAATAACACTTCTAGAAACCAGGGCTCAGTTGCCATAGGTAATCATGCCTCTCCTAAGTGAGCAATATTAAGTGCTGAATCATGTTTAACCTGTAAAGGTAAATTTCTGAAATACTGCTTCTAAAAAAATAACATCCAACTTGTGAAAACAGATGAAAAAACCAAAATCAAAATCCAAACACAACTTTTCTTTTTCACTTGACCAATCAAAAAGACTAATCTCACATAAATTTGATGCAGTTGTCCTTAATAATGAAGAATATATGGGGTAATTTTCCTTAAATAAAGAAAAACTCAAATCAGCAAGATTTGCCCTAATACTGTGCCTCTTACAGTCAGCAATAAGCCTGAAAACAGCCCCTTCTTTTCCACCTTGGTTTGAAACATGGCACTGATGCTGTTAATTCCCCATTACTCTAGCTGCCTCTCAGAACTCCCTGCGGTTTTCCCTCATAAACACATACATCTTTAATCAGCACCTAAATCACATGTTTATTTTATCAGTCTCCAGACGATGCAGTTCAGTCTCAGTTCAACCCTAACACTTTGTATTCTGGACGAGATTCATGAGAGTTTTCAGCTATCTTTTGCAGAAGTGGATGGGTGTCCCTGCGCACACATAGCATATGACAGTGATCGACATATCCCCCTTCTCTGCCGATGATACCCTGGTCATTACATTCCCACATCTTCCACCCAGCGCTGCTGAGGTTTCAGAAGCAAGCGGTGATACAGGCAGTTCAAGGAGTCACTTTTCCATCTGCCATCCCTATCACGGGGTGCTTTTTCTTCATTCATGCCCTTCTCTCTGTACAACTCCACAACTGACGGGATATCACAAAGACATGAACCAGCAGTCAGAGATCGGGGAATGGACAGAAAGGAAAATCAGCAGTGGGAGATCCTCAGTTTGACACTGCTGCCAAAGGTTTCCAGCTACAGCCTGGAGCACGAGCAGCGTGAGCAGCATGAGCAGCAGGCTGCACACCTTGACTAAAGGAAAAAGATATTGCACTTCCCACCTCAAAGATACAAAAAGCCAACTTGATTTCAGACCATTCATAGAGTTTAAGGTAATTTTGATGTTTTAAACTATACTAAGTAGCAAAAGGCATGCTAAGGTCAAGCCCACAGAACAGCAGTTTCCTGCCTCACATTCCTGATACTCCCTCCTCACCAGCTGAGAACTCCCCCCACCCAGAAACTCTTAGAGCAATGAACCAGTTTCTTTCTGATCCTCATGAATCAGTAGAAGAGGCTACACAGCAGAAAACGGGTCTGTAAGTCCATATGCACACTTAGATCAAAGCCACTTACCTCACAAGTTTTAATTTTATTTCCTAACTCTGGGGGTGAAGCACTATCAAGGTGATTTCAGCTAGACGATACAATACCTCTTCTTTTAAATCAAGGTTGTTTTCCATATTAACTGAAGTGATAAAAACCATAAAGAAAACCAAAGTCTGTAACAAATTAGTAATGGACTTCAAGCTTGCATAGAGCTTAAAATAACTAGAGGTTGTTCTTCCTTCCCGCCCAATAGACTTCACTAGCAGGTGAAAAGGAAAATTAAATCTATGCAAATGTGCCCAGCTTTCAAAAACAACAGCAAAAATATATTGTTCCCTCTTCTGTTTGTGTGTATGAGGGATATGTACTGGTTTTATGGAATTACTCCAGCAAGCTGTGAATGATGATGCATGAAATGAAAAAATCTCAGTCCAGTGCACAGGAAGAATACAGAGAACATCAGGCTGTCAACAATATACTTTTTAGAGGAGAATGGATATATACCACATCCTCCTTGGATGCAACTGCTGAATTCATTCAACTCAAGGTATCATATGTGTAAGGAGGGGGCACTTCCAGGTACCCATTGGACACATTCCAGTTCTGCTAGACATCACTGAATAATTAATGAAAAATTCATCTTTTATCTAATTGAGCAATATTTTCTGTCTCAACTGCAGGCAGTTGTAAATAGAGTCAGTGGAGACACATGACAGTCTGCCATTAGATTACAGGTCAGAACAAAATGTCCATTCATGACCTGTATTCTCCACATCTCTAATTTACTCCTCTGTTTGATTACAAGAACAGGCAAATTCTAGATAACAGAGAGAAATTAATAAACCCTTTTTGCAATCCTCCAGCCACTGACTACAGCCTCAGTCAGGGTACAAAGCCCTATCTCATCTAAAAAAATTAGTTCATCAGAATATTAAACTTTTCAGCAGCAAGGCATCACACAGAAGCTTCAAACTCCAAGAAGATACAGTGTATTTGCTCCTGCAAGTCCACTCTTCAAGAAGCAAGATTACTTATTACTAAAGTCCTGCAAAAACCAAGGTAGGCTACATTAAATGCATTCAATTTAAAAAAAAAAAAAAAAAAGGAGCAGAAAACCAGCCATGCCTATGGGAGATGACAGATTCCAAAGCAATGACACTGAAAGAGATACACCAGTGTTTTCGTTCAGAAAGAGAAGAGTTGTGTCTCTTTGCCTTTTTTGGAGTGCAATGTTTTCTGGAGATAGGGCTGACTCTGATACCACAGGGCTTCAGCACAGCTGATCTTTGTGCAGGCTGCCTAAGGGGATAATAAAAGGCTCCCTGTATGTCCATGCTACTGGTACACAGGGGGTGCTGGATCTGGAAATTGTGTGATTAGGTGCAGGTTTAGAGCAGCTGACAGCAGAGGTACCTTTCCCCTTTGGTTTGGAAGGCAGTACACAGGAATGCTCACTGACTGAACATAAACATTTATTTTAGGAGAAAAACAATATTCTCTTACTACTTGAGCATTCAGAAATTTCACAGCCTTCCAGAAAAGATTCACCAATATATGCCAAGTCCAGCCAGGGACAGCGAGAGGGTACAGTGGACACACATGTAACTGCAGATCCAACTACCTGGTGTAAGAGGGCACAGAGCTAATCAGCACTTCATTCAGGGTGGAAACCTCTGCCAGGGATGTGCAACAAGACACAGATAAATAGCACTGCTTGAAAAGCCACGCAGATGACTTCCACTACAAAAAATGTTTCCTATTATTTCCATGCAGTACATAAAGAATTTTAAAAGAAAAAGTAAAATATGATTAACTTACATTAAAGCAACACAGACAATAGCAATGAAAAAGGGTTCTAACCTCTAAAATTGTTTGTTTCTTTATTCTATATAATAAACACTTTCTGAAATTTCCACACCATTTTTGCCATGCTTGCAAATCGGATAACGTATCACCTCTCAGGAAATTTGCCAACAAATTTCAAAGGCACAAAACTGTTTCTATAGAACTAGTCCAGTCTCAACGTTGTGTGAGAAGAAAATTAGCTATCAGTTACCTGTCCTGTTTAAGGCAAAACTTCGAGGAGGGAAAAGCTCAAAATAATTGAAAAAATGCACAGCTAAACAAACAAGCTCTAGACAGGAGTCTTTAAAAATACTGTTACAGGAAATTGTTCCCCTGATATGTTTCAATACATTACTGGTAAATAAGATATGTGTAGAACCCCGTTACACACCCCATTGAAAAGGTTTCTACTGCATTAAAATAACAGTCCTTTCTCTCCCGGTTGAGATTGATGAGAAAGTGTTCTGCCTGATGATCGTGGTCATTACTGTGCAACTCCTTCAGGGCTCCTGTGACATCATCCATCAGTTTGTTTTTACAGACCTGTCGAAGATGCTAGAGGAGGGCCTGAAGTTGAAATTTATCTGCTGCATTTTTTTCCCCTTAAAACACTGTGACAGAGTATCTGTCAGAAGGCAGAACTTGCTAAAAATTTTATCAAATGAGATAAACAAATACCACCCATGAGTTTCACATTTCAAGCAAGTATCAGATTACTAAGGATGTACAAGATAAGCAATGGACAGCCAACATCCTCATTACTGAGACTCAAGAAACATATTTAGGGCCAAAGGAACTTGAAATATGGGCTTAATTTTTTTGTACACTTGATCTAACAATTTTTGTAAAAATACAGAAACACAAGCGCTGGATGGAGAGGTGTCATTCTATTGACAACTTTTGCATCAACCCCTCACGTGTCTGGAGAGAGGAATACAGTTGATTTCTACTTACCACTGAGAAAGTGAGAGGACAAATCCTGGATCTCTGTTTAGTACATAATCTGCATCAGAAAAGGAAATGTTGTTTCAGCAGGTTAACTGAAGAATTAAACACTGTTAGCAAAGGCTCATTATCACTTCACCAAGAGTAGCCACAATGCTCAGCTGAGGCCTTGGCTGGTACCTGTTTCCGCATAAGGATGCAAATGCATTCTCTGAAAACACACTCTACCTGGAGAAATTCTCCTTGCTTGATGATCAGGAGATAGCACCTCCTAAGTTCAGTAACACCTCAGCAGTGGCATTGGGAAACCCTTCAGACACATCTCAATGGAATATGCTTATTTAATGTTACAAAAGCATTAGAAATAGCAGATAACCATTAATCTTAAATTAACAAATTGAACAAGATAGAATATTCTAATGTTCTTTCCTATTTGGGGCTAGTTTGTGTTTGTCTTTTTCCTTTGATTGGCACGAGTTAGGGCACAAGTTTGTGAAGTCCTGGGAACCTGCCACTGATTTCCAGTAGGGACACGATCTCCAAACATCTTTTGAAGCCAAAGCAGATGCAGTGCTCTAACGATGTGGCCGTAGGGCCCTGCTCTCTCCCTCTTGGCCAGGCTGTGCTGGTACTCCATTCCGAGCAGACAGGCTTCTGACAGGAGGCAGACAGCTTCCCTGGCTGTGTCACCAGAGCCCACCTCCAGGGAAGCCTCTCATCACTATCAGTGACTCTGGACAGGGTCCCAGTGCACTTCAGAAGCCTGACTGCTCAGACTGTCAGGGAGGATTGGGGTCATGGCCAAAGGCAAAAATCTGAGTTTCCAGAACTTTGCTGGCACAAATTTGGCAAACTTCAAAGTCTGGCACAGACTTTCTTTTCCTTTCTTTTTTTTTTTTTTTTTTTTTTTTTTTTTTTTTTTTGGCAGGAATTTGAACTACTTAAATGTTGTACTTCTCTTCTTGCATTGCTTTTGCCCAAGTTGTTTTAGAGGAATGTTTTCTGCAAGTGTTAACCAAAAGGGCTATTTTTTTTCTTTTTTTTGCCATAAAATAACAGCAACACGTTTAGCTAAAAAGAAAAGTGGATAAGTGAGAGATAATAGAGATTGTGAGGGTCAACTGAAAAATTGTTTTGTATCACCTTGTTTTAAAAAACTAACTTTTTTTGTACTGCAAAGCAGGAAAAGTTTACAGCGAAAAAGCAAACGTGGTAAATGGAGGCTAGGATTTTCCTCAAGCATGCTGTAGCCCCAAAAAAATAAACATTTCCACCACTGTGATCTTTTCCAGTTGAATCTTGTGACCTTCTACATGCAGCAAAATAAAATAGTGGTTTCGGGGTTGTTTGTTTTTATTTTTTTCACTAATGAGTTCTTAGAGAGTTTCAGAGCACCTTAATTGCAATTTGTGAACCGCCATTATAAGTTACTGACAGAAAGACTTTTGTTTCCTCTAACTGCATTCTCAGGATTTTGGCTAATCAGTTATTGATCCATTTAGATCTCCTATTCAACATCTGAAATGAATGAAAAGCATACTGTTTCAACTGCCTTGTGTATGAAAATAATTCCAGTACATCTAACCATTAAAGAGAAAATTGCAAAATTGTACTGCCTCAGATCATTTTCATATTTATTTCTGCAGCAATAAAGATAATTACCTGAATGTTTAGAAATATCAGATATGTTAAATTTGGAATCAATGCTTTAACCTAACATGGCATTGACACTGCAATACAAGAGTGCCACCAATTACTTTATTAAGCAATTAAATACATGAAAAACATATGTGTTTTCTAGAAATGAGAAATCAAGCCTATGCATGTTTAAATTCAAAAAAATCTTCCAGATCAAGATGTTTGCCAAATATAAAGTGGAACAGCATTTATTACCTTTCATAACATTTCTCCTGTCAGAGCCTGGCATGTATAATAATCAGTCCTAAAATGTTTCTTGCTTTTTTAAAAGAAGCACTGATAAGCTGGAATTTCATAAATTTTTCATTAGAATATAAAATAGTTTGTGTTGGAAGGGACTTTTAAAGATCATTAATCCACACAAAGCCCCCTCTGCAATGAGCCAAGACATCTTCAGCTAGACCAGGTTGCTCAGAGCCCTGTCCAACCCAGCCTCGAATGTTTCCAGGGATGCGGCATCCATCGTCTCCCTGGGCAACCTGTGCCAGTGTTTCATCACCCTCATCACAAAGAATTTTTAATCTAGTCTAAATCTATCCTCTTTTAGTTTAAAACTATTATCATTTGTCTTTTTATAACAGGTCCTGCTTAAAAGTCTGTCCTCATCATTCCTATAAGGCCCCATTAAGTATTGAAAGGTTTTGGTAAGATCTCCCCATAGCCTTTGCTTTTAATTCATTGTTGTTACATAGGGAATCACTAGGATAAAATCCTAACAACAACAAAGAATTTAGAGCAGAATAACTTGAAAAGTTAACATGATTAAATTTCCAAAGATCAATCCTAGCTCTGGTCATGTCAGATTCAAAAGTATTATCATCAACTCTGAATTTCATCCTTAGTGTTTGCCAGCTCTGCAATATAGACTAAGAGTACTGCAAAGCATGCTTTTTTGGTAATGTCAAATCCACATCAGTCACTCATATGGATTTGAGAAAAAGGAATCTTTTCATTTTGTTTAGAGATGTTTTACAAAATGTTTATGCCTCGCAGGTTTTTTTCCAGATTTCTTCAGAGCCAACAGTGCTTCCCTGACTTCTCTCAGCTTTGGATCGAATATTTAGTGACCTCCATCTCATCTAGTGCAACTAAAACAGCAAACTTATAACTACTATTACATGATCAAAATAGGTGGAGACTGTTTAGAACAACCCCCCCACACACTCAGATCTCTGCAGCATCAACTGTGATGCAAAACCTATGATACAAGTAAAATTTTAACACAAAAGAGAGTTGAGAATACAACTGCCGCCCCAGATGTAAAAGACATAAAAAATGTAAACCAGGAGTGGAGTGGAGTGGTGAAAATACTCAGCAAACACTTCTCAGTATCTCCAAGGTAAAGCGTGTAGGGAAGTTAAGTGACAGAACAGGTCACATAGCACACGGAGACAGGAATTCTACAAGAAAGGGTCAAATGGAAAGATCAAGCTGTTGTTCAGTAAACACGGAATAATCAAAAGCAAACTATACTGAATGTGACATTTCACCAGTTCCAGTGTTTGAATTGCATCCCCACCCCGCAATATGACCTCTTAAAAAAAATCCAAAGAAATCAGAAATCTGAACTAATAAAATCTTCTATAGTGTAACGACACACGAATTTCTTTACAAGTAACTAAAAATTGTGAACCACGTCATACAGATAAACTGGATGGTTTGTAATAGCAGGATATTCAGATATGGCTACTCATGTTCCTACTTTAACTTTTAAGGTAGATTCGGTATAGATTTCTTACATTGTAGACAGGCTAAAAATGGTGCCATCTGACCATATTCTCAAAGCCCTACAATTTCCCATTAAAGCTTCTTTGCCTGTTTGAACTACGTAACTGCCTACATACCATAACTGCCTTGATAGGAAGGCTTACTCTCATTATTGTCATCTAGAGGGCAAAATAAATGAGAAAATATGAACATAATTTCCTTTTCATGTATTTATTCTTTCAGGTCTCAGCAAGCTGTACATCCACTATTGACTCTGTTATGGCAGTAGCTGGATTACACACTGCAGATTTACCATCCTCATCTATCAGGGAGCAGAACACTCTATTGTCATTCCAATAAAAGAAAGAATCACACACCTCTGTGTCAGCTTACAACTCCTCTTTGACACTAACAAGTCGACTATACTTAGCATATGTACACGTGTAAATAATAAAAGTATTAGAGAGCAACACTTTTAAGACTGAGGGGGTTCTTTCATCTTTGACTTGCCACTCAGCAAGATGATAAGATCTGAAACCATCTCTGCTAAAATTATCTACAAAACCAGTTCCTAACTCTCTTCAGGAGTTATTTTGGCATCAGAAGAGATAAATTATTGGAAAGAGGACCATAGTCTGCTGCATCCTAAATCAACAGAACTACTGAGTTGTAATTATAGCTGCATACAGTGCAAAATTTCAGTACAAATTGCCTTTTACCCAATTTAATCCCCTTAAAACCAATTTAAACAAAAATCTCTAAAAAGACTGAGCAAAATAATGACGGGAGTTGCTAATTTTGAAAATACAGTTTGAAAAATCTTGCACAAAATCTCAGTAGATGTTGAGGGGACTGTCTTTTATAACTAGTTCATCCCATCCAATGGTAAATGCTCATTGCATGCCATAACAATTAGGTGGACACAGAGGGGGAATGATTAAACCCCATGCATGTCCCTACACTTTGCAAACTTAGACCCACTTTTCAGTAAGAAGAGAAGACAGTGAGTATGGTCTTCCCAAAGCAAGAGACAAACAAAGGCAAAAGCTTGCCCAGACACAAACATTATCACCAAATTGCCAGCCCCGAGGTGGGGTGTTTGCAGACCTCCCTAAGGAGCTGCTCAGGAGCTGCACACGGGAGCACCGGCAAGCTCAAAGCAGCACAGGCTTCACTTTGTGCTCAGGAAACACAGAAACACTTCATAACTGACAGAAAAATAATGATTTAGTAGTTTTGCAGCCTGAGGTCCAGGTTTGTGCTGTATTCATAAAAGGCGTGATGAGCCTTGGCTCAAGCTCAAGTTATGCAAATCCCAGGTGGCTGATTTTGTGCAGGTTTCATTGCAATTCACTTCTGGGTAGTTCCAGTCTCTGCTCACCCAGCTCTGCTTTCTGCTTCTTGGAGCTGGGTGAGTGGCTTATAGCCAAGAAATTCTCCACAGTTATGATTACTTAATTCCCTTGGGCACTTGGAATTCACATAAGAAGCATGCATGGCTACATACATGTGTACTCATACCACAGGTGGGCATGTGCATCTACTGCATGTACACAGAGAAAGCCAAAGCTCTGAGCCACTGACAGAGTCCACACTTACAGGAACTCTGGCAGTGCACAGGAAAATACAATTATGTTTCTGATGATAAAGTCACATGCCAAATTTTGTGTTCCTATCAGTCTTCTCAGAATTACTTCCACAAACACTTGCCTACAAGAGTTTAAAATCTAGTAGCATCTCAACCATGTGTCAGAAAACCTTCAACATCTGGGCTTGATTTTTATAGTGATTTCAACCAATATTGTCATGATGCAATTTCCATGCTGCTTTAGCTGTACATCTGTCAGTGACAATGTGGTCAGTCTAATGAGACGGTCAATTCAAGAACGCCAGCTGTGATTAAGTGGTACCCACCTCTGAAAACTTCCTGACCCACTAGTCACAGGATATCTTGTAAATGTCCTTGCAACAGGCGGCACCACTCACTCTCCCGATATCCTGATGTGTTAATCCTGATTTCAGACAAGCCTGAGGAGAAAAATCAATAAGTAGCACTCATGCTCAAAGTATTGTCTCCAGCAATAAGTTTGCATAATTTTATCTGCAATGAAAATGTACTGGGAATAACATTGTGAATAACTGTGAATAATATTGAGACCAAAGAGAAGACAAGAAAATAGTTTTTTCCTAACGGTTTTGCTTCCTGTGTTTCAGCAGGACTACAAACTTTGGTGTGTCTTATCCTTGGATCTTCCCTTTCCTCTTGCCCAAAATTCAATAAAAATACATTTCCTTTTAAAAAGTGTGCTTTTAGAGAAGATAGATCATATTCTGTCCCTCCTGGCCCTCGCCTGGGGAGCTAAAGTTAGTGAACTGAGTTATTATCTTAATACTGCCACTCCACACTAAATAAACTACCTGTCAAAAAACCCCTGAAAATTAATGCAGCAGGCAACCAAGAAACTTGGGAAATGCTGCAGCTGGAGGTTAAATGTGCCAATTGCAACTCCCTGGGAACCACTGGCACAATGTTTGGGCCCTGCTGAATTCTGAACTCAGCAGGAAACAGGAACCCATCTGGCACAAGTGCAAAGTATTACCCAGACTATTAGAACAATAGTAGGGGTAAAGATTATGTCAACAAGCCACTCAAAACCTGCCCCCGAGTCACTCTGGCAAGTTGGCTTCTCCATATGGTTGTCCTGAGCATTCCCTGCTCTGAGGAGCACTTCTCCAGGACAGACTTGCCCTGTAGTCCACTGGGCTCCAGAGATGAGTGGGGCCATTTCAGAAACTTGCTGAAAACACAGAGATTCTTGGACTATTGTCATCCTTTAACTGTTTGGTTTTTTCCAGGCCATTTTAGATGTGTTCCTGCCAAATTTTTGGACCTCAATAAGAGGCAGAAAAAATACAATGTTCAACCTACACGTGTTTCCAGTTCCCTAACTGCAGCCATGTTTGAGCGTAGTTACAGAAATTAAGAAACTAATACTACTTCAGTTATTCAGATATGAGCTAGAACTGGAATGCCAAATCACGTGGCTTTTGAAGGCATAGCTAAAAGAAGTGTAGGGGCAAAACAGGGAGAGTTTTTGTTCTTAAACTCCTAAACAAAAAGGCCAGGTCCGAGCTGCTTCCTTGCAGTCAGACTGGCCCTTAAATTTGTGCAAGTCTAGATACCACTTTTTTACTCATTGCTACCCACCCTTGAGTCTATATATATAGATATAGAAATAAAAGTCTACATCAGAAAATGAGACATCTTGCATATAAAAGGCGTATCAAGAAGTAATGACACCTTTCTGTAGAAGAGCAGAACTGCTGACAATTTCATTTAGAACAGTCCCTTTGAAGTCCAGTCCAGAATGTGATTGCAGTACAGGATTTTCTAGTTAATATCTCTTCTCTTTTTCTCCTTATTTCTCCTGGAGGTGCAGTACCTGCTGACTTTTAGCTAGAACCTGAATGCCCCGAGGGAGAGAGAGTTTTCTAACTTTCTACCTCTTCATTTCAGGCACATTTTTAGCATTTCTCTAAAGACTATATATCTGTAAATATCATATCCTTTCTACCACATACTGAGCTACAGGAAAGAAAATTGTCAAAAAGAAAGATAATGTCACACAGATTCAGATTTAACAATGTATTTTAGGGAAAGTAGTGGGGGTTTGTGTTTTGGGGTTTTTTTAGGAATACTTGACAGTTCTTCTTTGAGAAGACAAAGCGAAGGGACATCCTGGGAAACATTTCAAAGCATAGTAAAGTTAGGGCAAAAATGGTTCTTTGAGAATCCAGGCAGGATTCTCATTATTCAGCAGAAAAAGAAAGAATTCATATCAAGGAGGTATAGAAATCTGAATTTAGCTCAGCTTACAGTGACTTTTATAAGAAGAAAAAAAATAAGTTCCACCAGATAAGAGTCTGAAATTTCAATGCCAGGTGAAAAAATACAGCCTTACAACAAGATGAGCATCTAAATTCCATTTTCATTAATAATTCTATTTTTCCAGATTTTTTGCATGGGCATTGCAAATATGATCTTTTAAAAATGGTTGACTACAATCCAAGTAGTCAACATTCCTCATTTATAAAGAGAGCAAGTTGTTAATTTTGCCCAGATTTATTTGTTTGGGTAGAAGTAATACCCGAAACAAATTTAACAATGTTTTTTTTTGTTGAGCTCTTCTAGAAAAACAAAACTACAGAAAATCAGCCTAATTGCTTTTATAAAAGTTAATTACATTTTATTGTGTTTCTGGATCAGCATGACTGAAGGCCAGGTTATTTAGCAGAGAAATTCAACTTTATCATAAAAACTTCAAGTTTATAACTACTCTTTGGAGCGTCTGGCATCTTTATGTTCTGAATATTTTGTTTTCAGTGGACTGGTATGTGGGTTTTGATGGCACAGCGTGAAAGGCCTTTCCTTTATCTCCCTTCAAACTGTCACACTGATCCATTCTTGGGATGTGAGAAAAGTTCCTGCTTTTCCTTGACCAACACACTTTGGACCAAGCACGTAGAAGGGAAGGCAAGCTTTGCAAAGGTTTTCCTTCAGTGCAATACCAAATTTATACATAAACAACATTTCACCAAAAGACAATAAACCTGAAGTTTTCAAACAACACCAATTTGTTTAAGCACATCACTAGAGTGGAAGTTCAAGGTCATCCATACAAGAACTCATGACAAACATTTTCAGTTCCTGGTGTTTCTGGCTAAGTTAGATGTTAGAACCATTACAAAACTTAAGTCCTCCATTTTGTCTCACAAAGGAGGAGAAAATGACCTTTTAAAATCAGCTTTCCAAAACCAAAAAGAACAGTGGCCTTGCATTATTTAACCTTCATCATCGCTCACTGGATAACAATTAGTAGTCCAGGATATCAGTCTTGAGAGCCAGCATTATGTCATCACTTACAAAATAGTAGTCAAACTACCTCTGAGCACAGAAGCACCGACCACCTCTATAACAACTATTCTTATAACCACAGTTTCCATCACTATGGACCATTATCACCCTTTCACGTCATTCCAGGGAATATCACCTATTAGGACCAATCTGAGATACATTAATACAGGGATCAACAGGACTAAGACTCTAAATCATGCCCACTTTCCACCTACTGTAAAACCTCACATATTTTTCTATCAAGAGTGAAAGGAAGAAATATAGAAACTCAAAACAAAGAGGCAGACTGAGACAATTAAATACCAAAGCAAAACCAATTGTTGTGCTTCTTTAAAAGAAGTCATTATTTTTTCTTACACTTTGGTAAACTGTTCTAAAGTGTATAAATTCAGTTTTTGGGTTTAATTAAAAAAAAAGAATACCACCAAATCCCAAACTTTGCATTTCACCATATTTGAGGACTAGAGATTTAAAATTCTTTTACATAAGCAATGAATTGGAAACTTCTGTTAACATTTACATATAAATGTTGTCGCTGTTATTCATGTGACAAACACTGACATTCATTCATCATGCCAGAAATGCATGTCCTCAAATAAAAACCAGCCTATATTTATAACACCACATTGCACTGTTTGTTTGCTTGGTTTGGTTTGGTTTTGTCTGAATACTGTGCCTGTTTCTCTTCCAGAAAGTCCATTAAACTTTGATTAGGTTCAAGATAATAAGAAAAAAACAGCAGATGCCTTCGTTTTAATTAAATCCAAACACGTGGATTTAGGTCAGGAAATTACTGTTTCAGTTAACAGAATCTTAGAGTGGTACCAATTAATTTTGCAGGTATCCCACCTTTTCAATGGGATCAGTTCACAGTATATCGGGTGGCAGAGCAAGATGCAATAAAAACAGGGACAGCATAACAAGTACAAATTGAAATCCTATTTGCTAATCTACCTATTAGAACACCGAACCAAAAGCAAGTCAGATGTATGAAAGTTGTAAAAAATGCTCATACAGGAGTCATTACGGTTTTAAGGATGTCCCTTCTTACCTCTAACTCGGGGGGAAAAAGGACAAATTAATTGGTTTAAGTTCAAACCTCTCTAAATGAATTAAAAACCTAATAGCATTCAAAAGTCTGTGAAATTGTTCAAAAGTCCATGAAAGGGATACTAAATAGAATACTAAGTAGAGTGGGCCATAATGAAGCCTGTTGCTTTTTGACCTCCAGCAGATTGCATTGTTCTTTCATCGTACGTGCACATTCCCTGTGGAAGCGTCTGGTCAATGACAATTATTTGTTCAAATACTAAGACATGAAAATGATGTGCTCACAGTTGTTTCCCTTCCTAAATTCCATCTCAGAGATATATAATGCACAGTGTAATGGAGTACTCAGCACAGACCTCTCATGAGTATCCCATGATCACAGGACTGACATTGGTTCATTGCATGAAGAAGTGTTTTTCCAGAAAGTTCAAGAATATGACTAAAATCCACTTTCCATCAATTATTCCTACTCAGCATTTTACTTAATATCATACACAGCTGCCTTGAATTACTAAATTAATGTTTACATAGAATCAAAATCTTCTGCAATTAAACACCTTTTTACTTAAGGGAGAAATATTTGCATTGAACAACAAATCCAACAGCACAGTGTGTGAGAAGAAAACTGGGATGGGATGGGGGGCTGGCAGGGAAGAAGCAATCTTACAGCAATAATTTGAACATTATTTTCAACTGCAAGGATTTTTTTTAAAAAAGCGTGACTTCTAGGTTTTCTTAATGTTACTATGACAACTTTCTCTGCATCGAGTGGAAGTGTTCTAGGGATGCAAAAAAGCTCCTTGACCTTTGGCAAAATTTTAAATTCTCCAGAAGTGCTCTCCCTGTAATATCCAAAGGCTCAGATGAAACTTAAACAGATAAAATTCTGCCTTTTCAGTTACATCTGTTGAATTTCATTTGAGTCACTAGTACTACACACGAGAAAAAAAAAAATCCTTGTCCAAAAGTATTTAATATGAGCAAATCTCAGATTTATTTAGATATTCTTAAGTGGCTTAGCATTGTTATTAGAAGCTTAAAATCTAATTTCCAGCACAAATTAATTTTGACACTCAGGAGCCTTGCAGTCGGCAGTGCCTTTATCTGTGGAGCTCATTTTCACTAATGCTACTGCCCCTTTGAAAGCACACACTCCAACATAAACACCACCATCACCCTCCAAAAAACCCCAAATAAACAACAAAACCCCAAAACGTTCACTGCGCAACAGACTGTCTTCAAGAGCATGCAACGCTCTAATTAAAGACTTCGATGAACCTGGAAAAGAAGATGTAGCTCAATGTGGTTTTGCCAGCTATGGATCACACTAGACTAACCTGACAGCTTTTCTTCAATAGATTTTCAATACAACATAAGTGAGGTACAAAGAAAATCTTATCTAACAGGATTTCAGGAACGCAATACAGATGGTGCCACATTAGAGCTCGCATTAAAGTCAGAAAGCCAGGATTAGCAGATGAATTTAAAACACACAAGGAATTAAGGAGTTGAAGGAAAGGAAAACGACAGCAGCGAGAGGGAACGCATCTGGTAAGAAACAGGTTACTGCAAATTTCCCAAGGATTACTCTCATGAAGTATTTCATTTAGCACTCTTATCAATGGCGTGGACACAAACAGGAGTGAGAAAGTAACACTGTCTTTAATAAAGAGGAAGATGAAGTTATCAGAGAGATGGAAATCTTGAGGACTGCAGTAGGAGAGGCACCAAAATTCAATTGCATAAAAAGAAAGCAATTCTCTTAGCTAACTTGGAATTCAGGCCCAGAAAGCACCTGAAGAAAGGATGTGAAGGAAAGATGATCATAAAACTGTGATACAGACCCAAGAGATTATATTATGGCTTTAGGATACACCAAGTAAAAAAAATAACATAATTCTACAAGACATTCTCTGGATCAATGCATAATATGCTCATCAACTGTCTTCAAGTAAGAAAGAGCAAGAATTGGTACAGAACAAGACCCTCAGATTGAACAGGAGAACAATGAGCTGAAAGTAAAGGGGGTTTGAGGTTGATTGGTTGGTTTTGGGGAGGGGGTGCTAAATCTAAATATCTAAACAAAAGAATTGCAATAAGTACAGCCAAGGCTCTGAAGAACTACTTTGATGCTAAAGGATAAGGCTAACAAAACAAAAAACAGATCTAAACAAACCCAAAGAAACAGGCAATGCCTTGATGTGAGTAAATGTAGGCTAGAAATAAGAAAAAACCAAACCGTTAGATCGATGATATCTTTCACGACTTTCCTGACTGCTTTAAACATAAAACCCACTAAATTAATGAAAGAAATTACATGACATGGAATTTACAGTATTAGGGGACAAAACTTGATGACATTAAAAGTTCTCTCCTGTTTGGAAGGAACCTATATCCATCACCTTACATCATTTTAGGAAAAATGAGTAAGGTCTTTTTGCACCTAGAAATCAGAAAGCAGCACATGTAGCTGATTTACATTTAAAACCTGTCTTCTGCAGTCGAGGTCAATCATTCTGTCCATAACAGTGACCTCAGGGAAAAAAGCTTGCCATGACACATAAGGAAAACACATTGTTCAGACACAAACCTTTTGAATTGGCTGCATATTTTCACCATTATCAGCTCCTCATTATTTTGAGACTGCTTGTAGACATCTTTTAGACTCTATCTATGGCAAGAAAAAGTCATAGCAAATACAAAATAAAACTTTTCCTGATGAGAGCTGCTGACATAAAATTTCATAGTCTTTAACATACTGAGCACTCCTTATTCACAATCCATTATCCATGGTATATCCCAAAGTGTCAAGTAAATACAGTAAAACGATGAATTACCGAACGAATTACAGGTCTTGCTCTACAGAAAGGAAGATGTTGGAGATAGATTAGCAACATCATGTGTAGCTATTAACACGTAGCAGTAACGCCAGGAGTATAATTGAATGTGTTTTTAATGGATACATCACCTGTTTATTTCAGGGAAAAAATAGATGCCAAAAAGAAATTTTCTGTTCTCCCGTCTCTGTTTCCTATCTCTATTTCTTTATTTAAATCTTAGCCTCCTCTTCTACTGCTATTTACAGTTCCTCTGTCCCCAGTGCTCATAGCTCTCCTTCTCCCAGCCCATTCCACTCTGCATTTATGCATGTACTATTAGACAACATTTTAAATGCCACACACACACTGCACCCACCCACCCTGAAGCTCATCCCCCTCAACAGGGTCCATATATACATGCATATGTCACTGTTAAATTGCCCTCCCTTGATTCTGTGACAGATACAGACCTTGCAGCTTTCCACAATAAAAAAGTTTCCATCAGAATTTATAAAAACATTACAGGCAGGCCCACCTTCTGTCACTATCCCCGAGCTCCAAGCCACAGTGAAATAAGACAACCACCAAGATTTCCAAGCCAACAGGAACCTTTCCTAGGAAGCCCATGCAGCCAGGAATAACGCTGGATGTGAAGCTGCCACCTCTGCCCCAAATGCAACAGGAACACTTGCAGGAGGGCTCTGCTGAAGAAAATGTTCCCTGTGCTACACCAGAGCCCAAGCCCAGGAATCAGCCTGGCTCTTCTCTGAGGGCTTGTTTCCCATACTAGCACTTCCCTTCTTCCTAAGGCCCAGGCTTTTACTGTGAACACTTTGTAAAACAGTCGTGCTGTCCATAGCACAGAAACAGGCAAACAAGCAAACCTTGGGAACAGCATTGTTCTCCATTTGAAAAAAAAAACAAACTACTTCCTTATTTGGACCTTAGCTTTCATCTGGAAAAAACATCCAGCTTTAGATACAACCTAAGAAATCATTTATTAAGTGTACACCTTGCTCTGAAATATGGAACTTTCTAGTACAGAAGCACAGACCTCCTGTTTCTGAAACAGCAGTGACACTGTAGGACACAGCCAAACAAAGGAAAGAAACCACTTGGGCAGCTTTGCACAGCATGTTTTCACATTTATGCTCCTATTCCAGATCCACATCAAAATCCTACCTGATTTTAAGGAGCATTTTACAACTAAACTTGATTTAATAAACAAATAACTTAAAATCATTTACCAAGACCTAAATTGCTAAAATGCCTTCTATTGGCTTTCTGAGAACGTTTGATGTAAAGGCTGCCTGAGAAATGAGAAGTGCTGAGCCTCTAATTTGGAAATTTTGTTTCTCTTGGGCTGATGCACTACCCTTAATTTCAACTGCTGGCGGTAAACAACTTCAATGTGAGGCTATTAAGAAACAATCATTCAGAGTGAGCCTCATGGGTGACAGAGCTTGTGTTTCCAGGATTCAGTTTAAAACTGAACAGACACAAATATGGAGAAAATGCAACTCAGTGGAATGGGTTATCAGCCAGAAATAAAATCTGGATAACAAAACTCAATACTCTGATTTACATGTGTGTGATTTTTACATGTGTCATTAAACTTATGAGCAACTTTAATTAGAGACTCTTGTGACACGTGGACATATTCCTAAACTTAAAAACCATTCCTGAACAGTTTTTAAGTCCTACTCTTCAAATGTTCTAGCATGAAAATGGAAGTGTTCTTTTCACCCACCATCCCAGTCTCAATCTTTTCATCCCTGTTTCTTTTATAAAAATCCAAAGAGATTTTGTAACGCAAAAACGAAACCGGTTTAGATATGGTAATGATCTAATGCCTTTTATCCTATATGTATGCAGAAATACCAGAAGTCAAACACTTCTAAGCCTTCCCCCCTACTCCCCTGAATACTCCCATAACAATTCTTTAAAACTCTGCTGCGGATTTTGAGGCAGACTAATGCAGTGGCTGTTTCATGGCATAGCCTGAGGCTACAAATGCTCCCAGCCCTCAAATGTTATCCTTCAAAGTTTTCAGAAGTTTCTCAATTCTTTGTTTAGCTATCACATGGAGTCTCAAACACAAGTTTCACACAAGCTAACACTGAAAATAATTAAAAATCCCTCTGCCTTTATAAATAATTCATTACAGAAAATACAACATGTATCGTATGCTGACTGCATTTCATTGTTAAATCAGAGGTGTGCATTCTGCTCACGGGCATCGAAGGCCAGTTTCTCAATGAGTGCATAAACATCACTTGACTTCAAAAAAAGATATTTAACATTGATTTATCCCATGTCAGTTTATAATTGTGGACAAAGCAATTAAAACCTTATAGTAGGGTTCCAGCTGATTACGTTTCTGCATTTTCCTGCAATTTTTAGAGACAAATAAAGAAAATTAACACGTGTTTCATGAAAGGAGGAAACAGATACTTTTGACATAAGAACTACTTGATATTAAGGGTAAGCCAGAGTCCACCTGTATTCTGGGAACAGTTGTCTGTGCACACATACACAATTTTATTTGGATAGTTATTTCTCGAATTTCACAGCAAAAATATAGGATGAGAGTTGCAAAAGGAATTAATTATAAGACAAATCAGCTGCTGATGAGAACAATTGTTTTCAAAATAAATATATGATTTTCAAAGTTTTCATGTTCTGAAAGCATAATTAGCTAACAGGCATTAAATACTTAAAATCAGAAGCATGCTTTGAAAGCAAGCTTGGTTTGTAGCTGGACAACAAAACAGAAATTGACTACAAACAACTAACCAAAAACCTTACATGCAAAATTAAGCAAACAAAAAAGCTGCACATTTTCTTTCTACTGCACACTCTGTTTCTGAGTTATGGATGGTCCTGGCACAGGGAAGACTTATTCTGCTGACCTGCACCAACAGAAACTTCCCCAGCTTCAGGGATTTTAAACCCTCAATACTGTTCACGACACAGGTTTGGAGAAGGATCTGTAATACTGCAGATTAATAACTAGTGCTTCTGATAGTGCTTCTACATTTCAATATAAGAGCAAAATGAATCTAGTAACATGGATCTGTTTTACTATTCCCATTCAGCGCTCTGAGAGCAGTAACACCCTTAAGAATTATATCAGTTCCAGGCTGCTACTCTAAAAGTCTACCAACAAAGGACAACTGAGGTAGGGATAAAAATATTATGCTTCCCCCTCACTTCAAGGCAATGAGGATAAAATGTTTTAAATAGGGTGCATCCCCTTCTCACAATAGTGAGAAGAAACACACAAAAGAAGGAAGAAAATATCTCAGTAAAATTCCTCCCTTTAAGTTGGAATGCAGCCGGACTTGTAAGTGGCCAGAGACATCAGTTACAGGACGGGCCTGTGCAGAACTGACACCATCCACACTCTGCCTGAGACATCCCCTTCTGCCCTGGAGGAGAGCCACGGCATGGGCACAGCCCTCACCTTAGGGGGGGCTCTGCATCAGCTGATAAACAAACAAAAGCTCTGCCTCTAGTCCTATATACAGGACCATATGGAGTCCTGGCTGTGGACTTGCCTATGGAATGAGAATCTGCAACTGCCTCTTGACTCTGAAAAAGTCACCTTTTTGTGCAAAGTAACCTTCACAATCAAAGTCCTACCAGCAAAATTAAAGACAAGGGAAATGTGGCTCATTAGGAACATATTGTGCCAAGTGAAACAATAACTAGGACAGATTTTTATCTCAGTTATTATGGAATGATTCAGCTGTAATTTCACTGTCTTCCATAGTGTTAGTATCATTCATTAGTTTCCTGTGGATGTATTCCAGCACAAACAAGGTTAGAATCAGGTTAGATTACAACGTGTCTTGCACCAGGCTATGGTAGCAACCACGCTGATTCACTCCGAGTTACTTGAAACTCTACATTTTGACTTGGATATATGTACACCCAATACAGTACTGCTTGCATTTGTAGGATTGGGAAATTAAATTCTTTTTCAAAGACATTCCTTTTGAGCAGAAGTAATGTTTTAGCTTTCACTAATCTTGAGCTTTCAGTTGTGATTAAGGAGATCAGCATCAAAACCAAATGAAAAATTGAGCAATTTTACTTCCTTGAATTTAATAACTTCTTAATTTAAGATAGGATATTTATTTTCCCATAAAGTATTGGCAATTTTTTGGCTTTGAATACCCTTCCTTTTAAAAATGAGGGAAAAAGCACTCCACTTGTGATTGCTTTGACGTTATATTACCCCATCACACAGAATAACTCAAGCTCTCCAGACCCGAGCTGACATTCAGAAAGCCAAATGATCAAGCCGTGTCAGTAAGTTAGCTCTGTTTCTAAATATTTGGGTACTCTGCTTTCATCTGTGTTTTTAATTGGACACAAAGACTATGAAACCTCTCCTCATTCTTTTTTCTGCTTTACCATTTCAAAGAGAACTTTTTCATATTTCTAATTATGATTGTCCAAAATGTTAAATGATGGAGTCCAGGAATTATACAATAATCATAACATTGATTCAAGTAAAACTAGCAACGAAAGTAAGCAATTCTAGTGCTATGGAATGAAAGAAAAAATTGAAAATATGATCCTAAAGGATCATATTTTTTTAACCAGCCTCCCTGGCCCATCAGGTTCCCCATACTCAGCACTGGTGAGGCTGCAGTGAGTCCTGTGCTCAGTTTTGGGCTCCTCACTACAAGAAAGACATTGAGGGGCTTGAGCAAGTCCAGAGAAGGGCAGCGAAGCTGGGGAAGGGTTTGGAGCACGAGTCTGACGAGGAGAAGCTGAGGGAGCTTGGGGTGTTTAGTCTGGAGCAAGGAGGCTCAGGGTAGACCTCATCACTCTCTATAACCACCTGAAAGGAGGGTGTAGCCAGGTGGGGGTTGGCCTCTGCTCCCAGATCACAGGTATCCTTTCAACTAACCAATACCATAGCTGTGCCTTGATTTGCTGCTGCAGATGCTTTATTTAAAGAAATTTCTCATAGTCTTATTACTGCGGCTAGGAAAATGAGAAGCAGTCCTTCTGAGAGTCTTTGTCAGGTTTCATGCTCATCACAAGCCAGCTGGTGCTTAAAATTAATTACAATTGGTTACCTTAGTAACACTAAATCATGCTTGAAAGTTTCAATATTGTTTATCCTTATAGGTTTCCACAGCAATTTCAGTTGCAATGGTAAAAGATTGAGGACCAAAGTTCAGCAGAAAAAGCAATCTAAACTGACCCCACCACTGAACCAGCACCCCTTTCTCTCTCCACCTTTCAAAAATGCATTTACAGCTTGTTGCATTCTGTTTTAAAACATCTGATCTTTGAGTATCTACCCTTAAAAGGCCGTTCATAAAATGTCTACTGTTCACATCAGATACCTACTGCTCAAGTCATAGATTCTTAGACCTCTGCTAAATTGATATTGATTTATGTTCAATTAAAAGCATAAGGTAACTGGGCTGAAAGCAGAGACTGAGGAGCTTGTTTTGCTGTTTTTAAATAGAGAAGAATAAAGCTGCTTTTATGTACATCAAGCCGCTCTCAGCAGTCCAAACTGCCCCTATGCTTAGGATCAAGAAGTGTCAGAAGAACATTAAGTCTTACTCAGTTGCCTAGGCTCGAAAATGAAATTTCATTTTACTGGTAAGACGGGCTTTGCAGTGTACAGATTTTGCTGCAGGGTGAGGGGTGGAGGGTTGTGAACTTGGTGCCTAAATGCTTGGGTATATTTTGACCACCCATTCTTTTCTACCTTAGGTTTGAAAGATTTTAAAAGTAAAGATCTTACTTATAATGCAATTGCCAAATTTGTAGCTTAATTTTCTACTTGCTACAGAAGTAGTTTGAGACTTTCCTCTTAATTCTGTATAGTATAAAACACTAGCAGCTAACAGTTCTGAACAAAGCTCCTTCACATTACTGCAAGCTGGTGACTTTATTCAATCAACTCTGTCCCTGCAAAACGTGAGCTGATACAGTCATACCCCTTACCCATATTTTATCATCTCCACCATGACATTTTCCTCCTTCTCTGAAATACAAGGAAAAAGTAGTCCTTTTGGGGTAAAGAACTACTTTTTTTCCTTCTAAAGCCAAGGCAATCTTAACACTCCCACCCTGCAAGTGGTTTTCCACAGTTGCTTCTTGCTCTACAGCTTTTGTCACAAGAGCTCAGGGATGAGAAATTCCATTAGATTAACATAGCCTCTCTCCTTACAGGTCTGCAGGACAAAACTGGGTACAGAGCTCAGGGTTTGAGCAAGTCATGAGTCTTGAGAGCTCAGCTATGTGGCAGCAGAGCACATGGCGAAGGCTCAAGGTTAGAAGAAAATCAGTGGCTAAACTTGTCAATAATAGACCTTTCAATTCTCACTTCTATGTCTTCTTGTCAGTACCTCTTCCACACTGCTACCTGCTAGAACACTCATAGTGAGTGCCTACTGTCTTCTCCTCCCGATCCGTGTGCCAATCAGCCATGCTGGACACCTGGAGTGGGAGCCACCACGTTTGTGTGCTGTGGGGAGAGCACCCAGCGGGGCTCACTCAGAACAGCAGAGCTTCTCCTCCAAGTCCTCTGGATGGCCTGACTCGGATGCACACACCCACCTCATGGACCATAAAGCAAATACCCAAATCAGACATTCCCCTGCTAATGGGACCCAGAACAGGCAAGTGCATGCATTGCCCCTTCAGAAAACTGGGAGAGAATTTCACTGAGTTCCCTGGTTCCTCCAGGTAGAGCCTGGAGTGAGGCTATAAAGAGTAAATTGACAACTTCTGGGCTAAAGAATAGTGACCTCCCTTGGTAAAAATACCAGTATATCGATTGATGCAAAAAAATGTCTATTCAGAAGATGAAGAATGAGGTGCAATTAACGCCGCTTTGCAATCGAGGAGCGCATAAAGGCAGAGCTCTGGCACCCGTGATCAAAGCAAGTCAAAGGCATTTCTTGAAAAGCACTATTTAAGACATATCCCTTCTTTCACAGTTACAAATAAAAATGTGCTCTTTTCACTTTTCCAGTTGCACAGAGAATTAGCACCGGAGAGACACGGGTCCATGTTGGTCTAGGACAGCACATGAAGCACATTAAAATTCCTCTTTCTTTTCACATATTATATAGAAGTTTTCAGGTATTTCTTTTGCAACTAATATAACAGGTGAAACCAGAATGCCTGACTATAAGAAACTCTGCATTGAAGTGAAAGTGTAGAGCAGCTGAGCACTGACCTCTCCCTGCTCTTAGTGCTGCTCTCACTTGCACAGCCACAGAGAAAGAAGTAAGTAGGCTGAGCAGCACAGAGCTGTAAGAACAAACCTGAGATGTGCAGGGGTAGAAAGTCCTCTATTGACCAGCAGGAGGAAGAGGGGAAGAAAAGTGTGCAATTAAAATAATGCATTCCTCCTGAGCAGAGACAAAACCACGGGAGTACCCAGCGGGTGAATTTAGATGCACCTTTTCTTGAAGTGATCTATTCACAGAACAGCCTGTTACTGCTTCATTAACTCTGCAGATCTGGGGTTGAGGTGTACAGCACTGCTTTGCCCCTTGGATGCTACTCCATTCCAATGCAATCCTTTGTCACAATTAACATTAGTTAAGAACTAATCAACAAGAATAAAGATTGAAGAACTGAGTCATTGGAATGCATGTATTATGGTACTGCAGGTTTCAAAGGTTGACACAGTCTTTCAGATCCTATGGAGTTTATCAGTCAAGTTCAAATCCAAGCCTTTACCTAAAATTTTTCTAAAGCCTACCTTTCCTCATCTCATATTGTCCCCACACATCTTTTCTTGGCCAAACACAGCTGTCAAGAGGAATGCATAGTTTTACCCCTACAATACCTGTGCCACTGCAGTGCTTACAAATAAAAGTAGATAAATAATGTTTAAAAGCTGGCCAATTTTTCATACAGCTCTTATACAATCATGGAATCCATCAGCTACATTGCCATTTCAGCCAGAGACCACTTTACAGGAGAAACCACCAATCAAGTTGAAATTTCTACTAAGGGGGATGACATCTCAAAAAATTTGTCCCTGCTAATGAACTTCAAAACTGCGGCTTGGGCTCAGGTCTTCTTTGTGACAGGCTAATATAGCACCTCACCGGTCTACCTGGCTCTCTTTTTTTGTTCTTAATCTTATGCTGCATGTATGGGTATCTGCCCTCTGTGTGCACTGCTCATCAGATAACACTAGGTTGCTATAGTGATTGCTTAAAAAAGAGAAAAAAGTGAATGCTGAATTGTGGAGAACCCTGAGGCTAAAAGATGGATAAATTACCAATCCTGAAAATGAAACGTAAGTATCATTTTTCCTGAATTCTGCTGGAACTGTTTGTAAGGGAGTATATTCTCCTTTATGAAATAAAGGCAATTTGTTTCTTCTATTAAATTTTTCTGATTGGTACCTGTGTTATCACAAAAAAGGGGTAAAGTGAAGCAGTAAAAAATATTCTGTATATTAATTTTGTACTTACCAAAGATCTTTGTTTCAGGATCAAATGGAGTTAAAATTATCTTTGTGTAACACAAAATGATATGAATCACAGGGAAGTTAAATGAAATGCCTAAGGCTAAAAAGGGCCATTACTTCCTGAAACCTGAACTCAATCACTCTACATTACTGTTTCAGGTAAAGATTTATATATTAAAGTCCTTAACAAAAATGTGGATGTACACAGACTCGCGCACTTGCTTAGGTAATGAACATTTTTACACTCATACAGCTTATAGAGAGAACACAAACTTAGAACCAAATATCTAATCAAAGTAAGCACTTAAGGCCTTACAGTCCTTTAATTTAAAGCCTAAATTGTCACACTTTCCCTCAGTGAAGCTGAAAAGCCCAACCTGCACTGGAGTCTTGGTGTATGCACCACCTACACAGCACTTCATCCCCTGACAAGCCCTTTGCCCCACCACAACCCAGGAGAAAGGCAACAGCCTTTCTCTGGCAGATCCTTAGGAAGAATTGAGAGTCCCACAGGGTTCAAAATAAATCAGTGAAACCTAAAACCAGCAAGTCTCTACTCAACAAAGGAGGGGATAGAAACACAAGTTGGGACCCAAAGTCACTGACATAAAAGGCAGCATCAGCATCCCCTCAGGGAACCCTGTGGCTTTAAAGAGTTTCTCCAAGAGTTGAAACAACCTCTTGAAAGCTGTGACTCAAACCAGCTGGCTTGCTGCAAGTGCATTAATGAAGATTCCAGTAAAATCAACCACAGAGGCAGATATCAGGAGTAGCACCTATTTACAATATTCCATTATTGTTTTAGTCAAACGTTCACTACTGCTCTGACCTTTCAGAGGCAGAGATATCTCTAGATTTGTACGACATCAGGTTGGGGAATTATTTCAGGAATACAGGCATATTTGAAGACAGTTCCATGGACAACTATGGGAAACTAATGCCTAACTAAACCTTCATTACTGACCTCATTTCTTTTCAGTTCCATATACCAGAGGATTTAGCTGCATGTCGCTAGCACCTTCCTCAGTGATCTTCATAGCTCTAATTTTAGTGGATTTAATCATCACACTAAGATTCTTTTTGCTTTAGAATTTCATCCACTGGGATATGTCAGTGCTGGAAGCAAGCGATAAACACTCCAGCATCCGAAATTTGTACCAAAAGATCAAAACACTTAAATTGCGTGCTTGGAAACTGCTGGATTTTTTGGTGCTATTTTAGTCCTTATTGGCAAGAAATTTAGGGGAGAGTTCCTGCTTCTCGGGAGATGGGAAGTTTGCAGTTGCTTTCATTTCATCCTTCTGTTTTCTTAATTAATGGTGGGTACTCTGTCTCTCAAGATACATAGCCTTTGTCCTGATCCTTGACTGAGAGAATAAGCTTTGAGATAATGCATAAATTACCTGATAATAGCCATCATCTTCCTGTCTGTAAGGCTAAACCAGCACTGATTTAACCAGGGCTTTCAGACAAAATTGTGCTTTTCGGGAGAATATTCAAATACAAGTGCTTTCTCAAATACTGAGAAAAGCCATTGAAATATCTCCTTTCGATCACACAGGAAACCTGCCAGCCACTGAGGAATAAAAACTTTAATGAAATGAAGGAATCTAATCTGACAAATATTTAGGTAAAGTTTCTGGTAAATGGCACAATTTATTGTCATTCTCTCACTAGCTAAATTCAAAGCTTAACGAAAAGTGACCATTTAAGTTTACTACTTTATCTGAGTGGAAAAAAAATCAGTCTCTTCATTCTACGGTTTTAAAAGTCAGAAACAGGGCAGGTGGGAAGGCACAAGGAAGAAAAGAAACTATTTGGTAACAAGCAGGAGACTGTGAAGCCTGTTACCAATTCCAAGACAGAAACTGCTACATTTTAAGTAGATGCCTCGAGGTACCTGGTGTAATTTATGGGCAGATGAAGGTTTAGAAGTGTGTATGACAGCCACAGAATTCCCTTCCTATAATGAAGTTAACTAAGGGTATTTGAAATGTAATTTCTTAATTTAAAACTGAACAAAAGCCATAATTTCTCTTATGGGTATTTACACATTTGAGATAAAGTGATTACACAATGGAAATTCTAAAAGTAATTACTTCCCATACATTTATATTCCAGCCCAGAGATCGAGTACCTGTTGGTTGCCTTTCCTACAGAGAATTACTTGAAAGTTTTTGCATTCTCTCCTAGGGCTGAAATACAATAGGAATCCACAGAGAACATCAATTTTCTTTGCTTTTCTAATGTTTATGACTTCCCTGTAGTATTTATCAAGAAATATACAACTCCCCATAGTTAGAGCTGTGCAAGCTAACAGTAGGAATTCTTGGTGTTGATGGAGCTATTGATCATACAAACATTAAAATTATGTCTCCTGTAGTAAACACCAATAAAACAGAGGTACATTAATCAGGAAATCAATAGGCTTGTCAATAGAAAGGCTAACTTTGACAATGTAATGCAGCGGGCAGACTGACTGGATGGTGGACCAAAGCACAAGGAACCCGGGCAGTGACCTTTTTGTTTGACTTCTGGCTGTGCTGATGTACTGTAGGAGTAACCGAAATGCACAGAATGAAAGGAGAGAGGCAAGGAGGTAGCTGTTTAAGTTGTTCCGTAGGAACAAAATTTATTGCTACAGTGACCTTTAGTTGTTCACGAAAAAGAGGAAAAAAAGGAAAAACTACACCACCACAAACTGAAGGAAAATAACACCACCACCACCCAAAAACCAAAAGCAAAACACAAACCCAACACCCAAACTCCAAACTTCTAGGTCATGCTTTTGGAGATGGCTACGGTAACACCTTCCTTCATATGGGTTAACTGAAATTACGTGTTTTAATCCCTAGGAGATGGTACAGCTTAACTGAGCCCTGCACTCTGAATAAATACGTCTGATGTTCTCAGCCTGAGCACTGTGCTGCAAGATGCTTTGGGAGAACTTGTTTTTTCCACTTGTTGAAGGACACAAATTTACTGAACACACATTCGAAAGTTTATACGTGAAAAACAGAATTATACACGAGTTAATGGGGAAAGTTATTCTTCTGAGTTACACTGAAATATTTTACCAAGTATTTGATGAAAAAGCATGCACATTAGACAATAGAAAAGCAGGCAGCAAACAGCAGCTTATTACAGACAATTTATAATTTAAAAAAAATATTGCAAAAACTTCTGTTATTTGAGCTAGCTACATGCAAATGCAACTCTGGAAAAAAAATAAACTGATTTCACAAAGGGGGCAGTCATAGAAGATTCCTGACATTCTGTAACTCTTTTCTCACTTGTATGTTTGGACCAATATATTGCGAAGCAACGCATTTTTCAAATATGCATTACTACTCCTGATGTCAAAAATTAAAAATCATTGCTGGATCCAGGCAGGATATTTTCAGTCATATGAAACCGACTGCAAAAACAAAGACTACAAAAACAACTCTCCCCATAACCATCTTAAATATTCTCTAAAGTCAAAAGCTGTCCTTGCTATGTTTTACTTTCCCACTACAATCTGGGAAGAAAACCTGGTCTGAATCTGGGTAAGAGTATCTAAATCAGAATTTTCCACAGTGCAGATCAAGCTTTTAATTAATTTATTTTAAACATTTCACAGTGGGGACAAAATCAATTCTCAATTTTACAAATTCCATATACAGAATTGTTGTGGACTGGCCATTGCAGACCTGACCACTTCGTCTTGTATTACTGCTGAATATATTGATTAAACACAGACCAGAAGCTGACGGGAGCTAAAGAGCCGGTGTTCGGGTATGGATGATTCTGTCCATCCAATTTCAGATCAATTACTAAGCTTCTGTCAGTGGAGTATTTGTTTTGAGGAGGAAAAAAAGAAAAAAAGAGATCTGCTCGCTGACTTGCTAAACAGTATTGAATATAGCACTCAGGCAAATTTATAAAACAGCAAATGAGCTATATGTGCTACCTAGTGTGTTAGATGCATCTGAAAACAAAGGGAAAATAAATTTTATGAGAAGGTTTTGAGCTATCCAATACAAAAGCAAAATCTACTAGAAAAGTAGCCCACGTGTGTATGCACATAGGTATTAAATGGGCCACTGATGTGGTGCCCAATGCAATGCAGCAGAATTCACAATAATGTCAATATCATGTGAGTCAGGGACAAATGTAACCTCTCCCCTTTAAGGGAAAAAGGGAAGGAAAAAACCCCAATGAAAGAGAAAAACAACAACTTTCATAAAGAAGCATGTTTCATCTTGGACCTATAATTTACTACTCATTGAAAAAAGTAGCTAAAAAATAAAACACTGTGGATTCTCTTACGGATTCTTTCTGCATGCATGTTGAAATAAAATCTGATGATGTGATACTATCCAAATCACATGGCAATAGTGCAACAGAAAGTTAATCCTGCATCTTGCTAATAAATTAGATATGGTGGCAAAGTTTAGATACTTAAAATGATAGTGGAACACATTCACAAATTTTACTCCTAAACTAAGTTCTGAAAGTGATTTTATTTTCTCCTTTTCTCAACTGAAAAACCATCTCTTTTGTCTATCACAGCTCTCATTTTCTCTCTTTTCCTGTCTGTGTTCCTCTTCTCTATTTGTGCTAAACATTAACAAAGTCGTAACTGGTAAAAGCCCAGGCAACTACTTTTAGGGCAGTTTTCTTTGATTGTTTATAAGCTTATAAAAACATCCTTAAGTATCAGAAATCCATTGTTTGCATTTTATGTTGTTCCACATTCTTCTGAGGGAAATCTGGAGAGAATTCAGACAACCTCATTCAAATAATAACTCCAAAGTCAAATGCTTGATTCAGCAATAAAGTATGACTTTGTTTAAAAAAAAAAAAGTTTGGAACATTTGCTTCTTTAGGTGCAAACAGACTTCATCACAATGGAGATTGACCCCATAGCCTGATTTGATTTATCAAGAATGCTGATGATCGCCCAAGTGCTGCTGGAATACAAAACCATTCCATGGCACTAGAAATGGGTCTTTTAACAAAGATTAATGTTGACCGTTGTGATAACTTCCCTCTAGTTTTATTTACTTTTCTAACCCTGCTGGGATGTGGGACTGTGAAGCCATGCAGTTTTAGTCTCTTCAGTATTTTCTTATTAGATATTTTCTTATTAGACAGGCCCCTCCATTTTATTTTTGGTCACCTCCCTTCCTTTTTAGGTCTATTTCCACTTACACCTGGAATATGTTAATTTTTGTTGAAGATATTTATGGAGCAGCCATCACTATATAAACTAGGTGCTATAAATTTATTTTTATTCTTGCCACATTATTTCCTTCTCGCACGCATGTATGACCCAGTTATAGTGCAGAATATGTATTTCAAAGCTGAAAATAGCCCTGGTTTTGGAAACCAAGTTAGATAGACTCACATTGGCAACTAAGGTTATAAAGTTTTTTCCTGTAACAGGTAATTGTAAGCATATTTATCACTCACCCCTCACCACAGAAACATTCCAACAACACAATCTACTTCAGCAAGTCAACAACAGGAAGAGAGCCAGTGGACCCCTCTACTCACCACTGGCCAGGCTTTATGGGTCTGGACTACTTTGTCCTTTTCTGCTCCCTCCAATTAAAAAAGACTGGATAGGGTCCAAAGGAGGGTCACAAAGCTTCCCAAAGGGCTGAGGAACCTGCGCTTTGAGGAAAGACTGAGGAGTTAGATATTTTCACTCTGGAGAATAGAAGGCTTAAGTGGGAACAACATCACAGTTTTCCAGTGCTTAAAGGGCAGCTACAACATGAAAGGAAGGTCTCTCCTCAAAGGGAGCCACATGGAGAGAACAAGGGACAATCTGTACAAGGTGCACCAGGAGAGATTTCACCTTGATGTAAGAAAGAATTGTTTTACAGTGAGAGCAACCAGTGACTGGAACAACCTTCCCAGGTGCACGGTAGAATCCCCGTCACTGGAAGTTTTCAAGATAGAACTGGACTGACATTAGATAATGTCACCTAGGCTCCTTTTCCACAAAATGCTGCACCAGGGGATCTTTTAGGGTGCGCTCGAACCTGGGCTGTTCTATGATTCTCTGATCAGAGCTTCAGCATGTCTGGGGGATGAGTTTGGGAGACTTTAAGACCTTTTGGCTCAAAAGGAAAGTTTAGAAGCAGCTTGTCATTTTTCAAAGTCTGTCATAGTGTCTTTACAGGTTCTTACCTGCATTTTAAAGTCCTCCTTACCGCTCGTCCCAGGAGACCCCATATAGAATGTCCACTGTACCCATAAAGCCGGAATGATCACATGAGCTTAACGAAGCCTCACTTCTTCAACCCGGCGGTCCAAGCTGCATCCTTCTTCACAGGCACAGCACAGAACAGAACGGAGGACACACCACAACGATGTTTAATTCCTGAAACAATCACTTCAGTTAACTGAAGAGTTACCACAGTTAATTGCCTATTAGAAGCTACATATAAAACTGCAAGGAATGTCTTGGTAAACAAAAACAATGTATAATGACAGATCATAACAACATCATAACAAAACCAGACTGTTCGGAATTCCAGTAAACTTGAGGTTACAGATAAAAGAAGAAAAAAACAAGCAACAATTACATACTCCCAGTGTGATTGCAAGGTTAATGAAGTTTGCTGAGAGTACTGATCAAATAGTATGGAAACATTTGCATCAGATAGCAGAAAAGGAATCTGAGAAAATGAGTAAGGAACTAGGTTTTGTGGGTCCAAAAAAGGAAAATACTTTTGGAAGTAAGGGGCAGAGACAGCTATCTTACAAGAAGATGTCAAGATGACCTAAGGAAACACTTTAGATGACAGGTTCTGCAAAGGAAATATAGCAAGGAAAGAAAGGTAAGTAATTTGAAGTTCAATTTCACTTTTCATTCTATGCTACTCAAGCAGGCTCACAGAGTAAGAGGACAAAAAGAGTTTCATACCAGGGCAGGAAAATAAAAATTTCCTTCTTGTCCCAATTATTACATTTCCTTCTTTCATTCCATAGATTCAACTAAAATTTTAAAAAAACCTAGGAGATTAATTTAATGACCATGTATGTTAGTTAACATATATTACTGAAATTGGATTGCGATGTACCAATGAAAATGCGTTTTCATACATAATATAATAATTTAATATATAGTAAAATATTTTATCCTTTTGATGTTTTATCCTTTGAGCATTTGCTCAGAATAGGAGACAATAAACATTGCCATTTGTAGTTATGCATCCTTCACAGGAATACCACATGTGTATTTGCTCAAAAACCAGAGTCTTGGAAAATCAGAACTGTAAGTAAGTAGGATTTTTCCACATTAAAATTTTAAGGTATTGTAAATCTTATTCAGGCTTTTTTTTTTTTTTTTTTTTTTTCCCCTCAAAACGTTTTCTTTNACGCTATCCTGTGTAACTAGAAAGCCTGTGAAACTGAACTTCCAACTGTCTGGGACCTCTTGTTCAGAAATGCACCTATTTCAGTCATCAAAACAGCTGCAAAGCAGTAGTGGTCTCTACAAACTGGTCTACAAATCGTCCAAAGAGAAATAGGAAAGAAGATTCAACATCCGTTTTTGTGCAAAGACAGCTTTTCCTGCATCTTCATTCTTGAAAGCTTCTGAAGGAACTCATAAACCCCCTCTGCAAATTAAGCGTTTCATCACACCACACACCCGTGCTGACAGGTAGATGTTGTAATTACCTGCAGACCATTCAAAGCCTGTAGAATGAAATCTTGACTGCTAAAACTGTTATTCTTATTTACTTCATCAAACTACCTTAATAACTGAGCATCTGTCAACTGTAGTTACTCTGTCCTGCTGTTTATCATGGAAAGATTTAGAGCAGTAGATTACAAATTCTGGGTGTTTTTTTTCTGGTGACAGACTGAATTATCTTATGAGGGAGGGTCTGTTAGGAGGGTTTTTTGAGTGTAATTTAGGAATTAGGCAGAAATGCGTAAGTTTATAGTGTCTCACAGTACTTACATGAAAACGTGCATCCTGAAGTGGAAAAAATATTATGAAAATGTATCAACATCTTATCCCCATTTTTAACTGCATTAGAGGACAGAGAAGATTTTCTAGGAAGAAATTCATTTAGAGGTTGATTTAAAACTTACAGATGACATTAACACGCACAGACCTTAACTGAGACAGGAGTTCTGCTGCACTTGACACTGTAGAAATGCATAGAAAAGACCAGTTGATAGACCAGGGAAAAATTATCTTCAACCTTCATTTCATACATATAAAAAAGTAAAGGAAACATCAGGGGGCAGCAAAGGCCTCTAGGCAGGTCGAGAAGTAGACTAGGCAGGGTATTTTCTCTACAGTAAAGTAAGATTCAGGAGGGTCTGAGAAATGAAGGGAAAAAAAAGTGGTTTATTTGTTTCTTCTAATTCCCCCTTAACCTCTCCAGCTGCTTACACATACTAGATCCTGACTTGCTATGTAGCAGCTGTAAGCCTGAAAAGAGGAATGATGCTATTTGGTCCAGTCCTAATGCATTTTCATAGCCTAAAGAATTTAATTCTCAGATTAGCTCAGCTGAGTTCCTACCAAGTTATCTTACTGGGAGATCAGTCGGGTCAGTATTGAGTCAGGCTGCATTTTCAACTATTAGAATGCTGTAATCAAAAAGGAAGAGAATCCATTATTAGCAGGAAAATGAATGGTACCAATCCTGCCCTGTCTGCAGCCAGAGCACATCTTGGGAACTGTGACAAAGCTTGTGCTTTCCAATTACAGTGTCCCAGCGGGGGTCATATTCCCTCTTAGCACAGATTATATTTCAGAAGCCTTTATTTTATTTTATTTTAATCTGGTTTGGGTTCTTATGACCAAGAGGTTCTTAAAAAAAGGTAAGCCTGTCCACATTAGAAGGTCTAATGGCAAGTACAACACCCTCACCTGATCTGCTGTTTGTGTACAGCAAAACCAACGCCTCACACAGAACGTGCAACCAACGTCCACCTGCATAGCAAGGCCAGCTTACACTGACCCAGTCAAATGGGTTACACATGAGGGCCAGTAATGGTAGAGGCCCATCTTGACAGTACAGATCATTAAATTCTTCACGATAGGCTGGTGGAAATAACTGAGTGGGTTTTCTTACTTATTTCAGCACACACGGCTACTAATGGATTTTTCACGTGCTTCCGGTCAAATCCTGTTCAAGTGTTTGCCAGCTATTCTCCATAAGGCTATCAAAAATAGTATTTCAGAAGGAAAATTGATTTAAAGGTGAGGTGAAGTGATTAATCCACTGCCATACAGCATTAGAGGCTCTGCAGCACAGATTTATTTGTTTCAGAAAATAACTGACATTTATAATACATCTGATGAGATTATTCAAACAATCTCATCAACATCAAAAATGGTTTCTGGAGTTATCTTGATGCAAGCACTTTGGTGCTACAACCAAACTTCTCCTAGCTGACTTGTGGTACATAACAGATAAGAGCAGAGATCCCCATCTTAATACCTCTTCATAATCTGAACTACTTTATCTTTGTGAAATATTGTTTGAAGGCAAGTGCAAGGCACACACAGGATCTTTGCAGTTGTAGCGGCTGCCCTGAATCCTTAAACTTTCATAAACTTAAATATCTTAAACAGAAAAGAGAGAAAACTGCAAACAAGGGATGCTATACTCTCAAGATGGAAGAGAACGTAACACCAAGAGGTGCTTTTGAAAAAAAAAAAAAAAAAAGAGAGAGAACAGATATTGGCTCATATGGAAGCTACAGAGGATGGAATAGAGTCAATTTCATCTCCTGAAAATAGGCACACTTTGGCTGATTAGAGACCAAAGCAGTTATCTGCAAATGACTGTCTGTATTTATGCTGAATTTTGCCTCATCGCTATTCTGCACTGTATCCGTAGCCTGAGAGGAAAACGAAAACAAAAGTGGGGGGTAGAAAATAAAAAGAGATCAAAAGGGAGAGAAAAGATGTCACTTCTTTGCAACAGAGTTGTATTCCCACCAACCTTTTCTTCAAAACTTATTCTGCAGAAGATTTATCTGAAATAAAGCTGCTGAAAAATAACAGTTTAAAGAGGGGTTATTTAGTTAAAAGTTTGAATAACCAACTGATTTTATACTTTGTGTACATTTTCATTCATGCAAATAGTAAATCTGGTATCAATCACATTCCTCTTACAATGCCTATATTTAGTTTTGCAATGTTTAAATGTAAATATTTTTTTTAAATAAATGGCCCAAGCATAAGATTTCCTCTAACATCATATTGTGCTGACAGTTGAGTACATTAAAAAGATCGGTTTTATCTAAATTTAACAGACTAAATCAATATATATTATTACCTGATCATTTCTACAATAACTTGTTTGCAACAAAGCTGTCCACAAATCCAGTTATCAATGGAAAACCTGCTCTTCTGAGCATCTGATGGTGATCCAAGTATCAAATTAGCAACATTGTCATAGATTTGGGTTACTGTTATTGTTGCCAACAATTACATAACTTCATTTTAAAAGGGCAATTACTCCACAGCTGTTGATAGATACTAAACTAACACAATCTTTGTGCAGTTTAAATACTGTTGCACCTGTTTCCAATTGAATTATTAATGGCAATTGTCTATTGCAGTTATCTTTTCACTTGCCTCAGTACAACTGAAGAAGACAACTGCATACAATATCTGTCTCTTTCTAACTTTCATGACTCATCTTTTAAATTCTATTCTTCTAAATAATTTTATTTCAGATATGGAGACTTCAGAGATTTAAAGAAAAAGATCTTGCTTGCATCTACTCCTTCCTCTCCTTCTCTCTCCAGCAGGTATTTTCTCCATACCTGACAGGTTCTTCCTATTCAGAAACGGGTTATTAGTAGCAGATGCCCCTGCAGGAAACAGATCCTATAAAGTCCATCAAATTTCTATTCCAACATATACCATTGAGCTACCCACCAGGACAGACTGGACAGAACACTGTTGGGTTTATTTAAACTTCTAACACTGCATTTCATGTTAGAGAATTAGTTCAGATTAGAATAGATTCAAAGGATAACAGGGGAGGAACCAAATGCTCCCTCTGTTCTGCTCTCTGTGCACCACTTTTAGTATAATTATCCAGTAAAAGGTATTTTGCATTTTCCTTTTGAGTCTGTGTTCCCCACTGTGAGAAAACACAGGTGCAGGCAGTGATCTGAGCTGCAAGGACTGCTACACTGAATAGCCACAACCATGACTTACTCACTTCTTGGTTTGTTTTCAGATGCCAATAACCATTATCTTTAAGACCCAGAAAACATCGCATAAATGGTGACATTTCCATTAAGTTGCAATAAGATATCATATCGATCCCCAGGAATATTAAAAAAACCCCTCAGACTTTAGTAGAAAAATGGTTTGAATGGATTGAGAGGCTTTTGCCACAGAAAACGGAGTGCCTCAAGTAACAGCAGACACTGAAGTAGAAACCCTCTAGCAGTTCCTTTTGGTTTAAAATTTACAGAAACATATTAAACAGCTATGACATTTGTGATGCATTTCATTGAGATCACTACTTTGGTACAAAATTATTTCACTCATGTTCTGTAGTCTTAAATATTAGGGATGTTTCAACACTGTCAAATCCGTAATCTCTGTACTTCTTATTAACTTAATGAATTTAATGAATTTAAGTTGCTCTGTAACTTTGACTGAATAATGGTAGAACAAATAATTACATATATTTCAAGTGACTCAAATCATTACTTCAGTTTTAGGTAGTGTTCCAGCAAGTTACCGAATCAAGCCTGTAGGTACTACTAATTTGTTGAACCAAATACCATTGTACATGCCTCTCATTTGACTAAATAAGGTAATTAGGATGTTCTTGTTACCTTAATCTTCAACAATGAAAATGGATTTGTCAATCTCTGTTAGTTGAGGAACATCCCTATAATCTTGTGACTTTGTCTCTTAATGGCTAGGTATATTTTAAACCTCTAGAGTAGCCAAGTTAATTCCACTGTATGATAGTCACTGTTGTAAAATTTGACTTTTACGGCATTCCAATTCTCAGAACCAATTAGCACACTTTATTACCCCATTTGGAACGGTTCCAAGTTTACAACAATATCACTATACTTCATTATTACTTTGTTTAAACAGTCTGACTTAGACCCTTGCTACTGTAAGGTGGTCTGCTATCAAATTCTGGAAGTATTGCATATATTAAACAGATGTCAACACTACAGATTTTTAATTAACTGCTCTTATTTTGTAACATTTACTCAGGCTCCCGAGCACTGGCACAATTTGGTGCCAGACAGATATGACGTCCTTCAAATTGGACAAGACGGGAAAAGAGGTCATGGGAATGAAAATAATAAAAGGTCAAAGTCAAGTTTAAATGTGGAATAGCTACAAGACACTTCAGGTAATAGCTTGACAGTGTAAATGTGGCACACAATAGAGAGGTTTGTAGTCCATGGAAATCATCCAGGTTTGTCCTTGGCTTCCAAGCACACAGAAACTCAGAGATTTTGATAAGTACCTTGATCTTGTGACTTGCAAACTGCTGCCATGGCAAAGGTAAATAATTCATCAAAACCCTTTTTTAGCAAGGTTTGAGGAAGTAGTCAGAAGAGCAGATTAAACATGCAGAGGAGGAGAAGTGCATCTCACCTACCCTTTTGCTCAAGCCAGCAGCGATTTCTGTACTGTTTACTCCTATGAAGGCTAAAGAGATGAGCAAACTAGGTCATTCAGCGGCTCAGAATTGTTGCCATTTATTTAGAGGATAGTTCACCATAAATCCATTTGCAGCTGGGGTTTAGCTAGGAGTCAGAAGCCCAGTGTCATGGATATCCACCTCTGATAACCTTTTCTTAACAGGTGTATCTCCATGCCACTGGAAAAACAACCTGCGGACTCAGCAAGACATTTCTGGCAAACTAACTCACTCTTGCACTTTCTATGTTTGGGCTTCGTCAGTCCAAAAGATCTCTTCACTATAACTTTTGTTTCAACACTTCAGATCAGTTTACAATAATTTCTAGAAAATGCAGTCTTAAGTTTGCCCATTGGAAAAGAAATTCAATAAAGAATTTTGCTGAGCTAAGTCAACATGAAAGATATGAAATATTGCATCAAGAAGTAGAAATGAAACACTTCTATTTTCCTCTTTTTTTTTTTTTTTTAACCAATTGTACTTCTCTTTGCATTTTGAGGGAAAAACATCCTGACATCCCCAAAGGATCTAAAGACATAGCAATTGCGCTTTCCTAACAGCAAAACTTACAGGAGAACTAAGGGAAATTCAGCTAGTTATTATTGTGTAGCAAGATAAAAGTCTGGATAATGAATGAGAAAGGTAATAGAAGCCTGATTCCTGACCCATTGCTAAGGCAGCCAGGCTGGAAACATTTTTAAGTTGGGGATTATAATGTCAGAAATATAAATAAATTCATGGGGGGTGCTATTTCTGTGGGCTGCCAGAAATAGCAGTTAGAAGGGGCTTGTGGTTTTTTACTTTCACATCAAAGGAGTCTATTCCAGACACTGTGATATGCTTCTATGGAAAATAGTAAACATATCTACTAATGCCACATATCTACTAATGCCATACTTTATTTTCATTATTCCTAAGAGACAGTAAAAACAAGGATTGGCAGGACCAGGCCATCCCACGCACATTAAGATCCCTCTTCTTCCTTCAGACTCAGACTGTGAAGCAGCCGCAATGGAAAGATCCCTACTGCTCAGTATTTCATCTCTGAAAGCGCTGTAGACATTATGCAAACTGAATGAAATTCCCAAATCCCTACAAGGGCCATATGCTCTTTAACCAAATATTCAGTCCCAGAGTTAGAAGGATCTAGCTCAGAAGCACCTGAATATAGGAGTAAGAATCTCCATGCCCTGACCACTCAACAGAGCTGGAAGGAAGCTTGGCACTGAAGAGAGAGCAGGCAATTGCATCACTGAAAGAGGTTCCATCCTTGTGACCTCTTAAAGGCAAATGCCAGCATGAAAACAACAGCCTCTTCTAAGGTGATAAAGCATTAGCTCCTTTCCTGCAGAGGAAGGAAATTTTAGCTGAGGAGGAGATAAATTAACTCCAAATAGACAAAATTCCCCAGCAAAAAGGTCAGTGAAGTTTGTAACTCCCATGTGGATTTTCGAATTGCCTTTGCAGGTTTTTATCTTCATACTAAAATTCAAGAGCATGTAAACTTTGCTTCAAGCTACATTTTGAAAGACCTGCACTGTGTTGCTGAATACGTTTCAAAGAACCAGCACAATTCAGCTAAGCTTTTAAACACATCAGGATCCACAAAAGCTAAAACTTTACTCTTAATTTTAATCTATTTTCTGAAGTCAATAAATCTCACATGACTGCACTAGGCTTAAAAATGCTTCTTTCTCTGCATTTCACTTCCATTTAAAAAAATCATTAACTTGGCAACGCATTTTTTTCAAAGCAGAATATCACTAAGGTTTTCAAGAGAATCAAATATCTACTTTTGTTGTGAAAAACAGGTAGCCCAAAAGACTAGTGACAAGACCTAAGTACCCTGCTAGAGGAAAAATCTTGATGTGTGAGTTTCCTTTCCGTCAGACCAGATAAACATCATGGAAAATATTTAATAAAAATCACAAGCTGGAGGAAAAATTGAAAATTGAGACCAATTTATCATGAGATACAGATACACTGGAATGTGTATAACTTTTGGTGCTGGTAGAGCGATTTTTCCCCATTTAAACTGCTTTTTTTTCCATACTAAAAACCTGATATTGACCATCCAATATGGATGCACTGTTCAAGTTTTCTCTCTGTTATGTTAGTTTACCAACATAACTAGTGACATAGTTATTTAAAAAATCTGAAAGTTGGAGCATCACATTATAGTTTCAGAGGCAGTGAAATTACAGCAGATAAGTATTTCTCAGAGTTATAGCCATTAAAATCTATGGTGATAGGTTTTTTTAAAATTTTCTCAGTTATTTTGAATATTTTCTCACTTTCTTAAGGAAATTAATGTATGCCACAAAAATGTCAGTTTCTGACAACTGCAAAGATTTCAAAAAGTACTGTGGCATCATAAGAGCTTGACTGCTGACTCTGTGGAATATGAAGAAAACATGAATAAAATTACTATTTTAAAACAAGCATCCCCAAAGAAATTCAGGTATTATGTTTGTAACCTGGTAACAAAACAAAATTTTCAATGAATGTAGGGGAAGCCTTGACGTGGGAAATATTTCTGACAAATTTTATCATGTTTTGCTTGATTATAGGATTACTTAACTTAGCAATAAAATCTGAGGTGTCTTTATTTAGTTTTGAGGGTTTCTTCCTCCCCCACCCCCCACACTTTAGCTTCATTGTTTAAAAAGACATAAAAATTATTTTTATGCAGCAAAACTCTCCAAATCTAACACATCAGCAGTCCAATTTCATAAGTCTATATATGTATATTCAATTTTTTTTTTTCCTTATAATATATCACGTGCCCATCCTATCTATCTCAGTTCCTAGAAATACAATAACAGCACGCTGCACCTTTTCTGCCAGGAAAATTGGATAGCATAAGAAGGAAAAAATCAGGTCAACTGCAATTTTTTGGTTGAGAAATATGTAATGTCAAATTGGCAAGGCAGCAGTGAGGAAAACTATGGGGAGATTCAGGAAGTAGGCCAGCAAAGAAAAGTATGTGTACCTCCTATAGCTGGTAAAAGGGTCAGGTAGAATATAAAGTGGGCAGAAAAAGATCAAACGGTAAAAAGCAATTAACCCCTTGGCACTGGGAATTGGGATTTCCTGACACCAACTGCTAATACTGGCCTTAGGGGGTTATAGGATCAAATAATAAGCCAAGTCCTGAAATAAAAGCTATCATTTCAGACAGTAAGGGAAGGCATTTCAAGTACATTCTGGGCTGCCAGGCTAGCATGGTACAAAGGGAAAGGCATGGAGGAGAAACACACTGAAAGATAAATGGTAAAAATAGTTTTCCAGATTTGGACTCAAACAGATTTCAACAAACCCTTTTTTTTTTTCCTATCTGATTTAAACACAGCTTTGTCCTATATATCTGTGATCTGTGACCTCACCCAGCTCTTTTCTGATATACAGGGAGATTTAACCTCCATTT
>VZTA01014751.1:0-16895 GCA_013398855.1 Mohoua ochrocephala
GGGACACAGCTGGGACAGATGACTCCAATCGACCAAAGCAAAATTCCATACCGTGTAGTGTCATGCTCAGCATATAGTCCTGGGGAAAGGAGGAGAAGGGGGTTGTTCAGAGCGATGGCTTTGTCTTCCCAAGTCAGCATTATGTGTGGTGGAGCCCTGCTCTCCTGGGAATGGCTGAACACACCTGCTTGCCCATGGGAAGCAGTGAATGGATTCTTTGGGTTGTTTTGCTTGAGCACATGGCTTTTGCTTTACCTATTAAACTGCCTTCATTTCAACCCAGAGGTCTTCTCTCTTTTACACTTCTGGTTCTGTCCCCATCCCATGAGAGATGAGTACTTGGCTGTGTGGGGCTGAGCTGACAGCTGGGGTTAAACCGTGACAAGCTCTCAGAAACACTGCACTTCAGAGACACCAAGACCCACTTCACCCCATCTGAAGATGGACATTTTAATAGTTCATGTGAATCAGCCAGAAATTACTATTCCATATTCATCTCTGATAAATGGCCTTTGGTGGCATTAAGAGAATCCAGACATCCAAAGACATCCTTTGCCATGTCCCTTCACTTTCTGCTCCTCATAAGAGAGAGTGTGAATAAAAATTATATTTATCATAAACAACTGATAACTAATAGAACTAAGTAAATACTTGACATGTAGAAAAATCTCATTGTCTGGAATTTTTCACAGTTAGAAAATGACAAATACTGAAATTTTTCAAGGAAAACATAATATTGTAGGAGCTGGTGGTGATAAGAGGGTTGATTTTTTTTGACAAACCACGCTTTTTACATTTGCCCAATTTATTGATGTCAACAGAATCATGTATCCGCTTCAAGCACAGCAATGCATTCAGAAAATACACTTGTCATGATGATATAGAAGCTGGAGCAAACATTCCCAAGTTTGTAGGTCAGTCAGATGAGAATATTAACATCAACAAAAAATGAAGCATAGTCTCATTCATCCAATAGAAAATTCCACCAAAATTAATATCTTCCTAGATAGTAGGACCACTCTAACAGTCCACTGGTCCCAGAAAAAGGGAATCCTTTCCCATTTTTCTTTAGTCCTAGATAAATGTACTCTTATCTCCCTAACTTATCTGTAGCACATCTGGACACCCATGGAAGCAAACATGAATTTTACAGAAACAAACTTCTTACCTCATGACTTTAAGGGCTCAACAAGCACCACAAGAAAGTTTTCTAAACCAAGAGTAGGAGAGAAGAGGGAGAAAAGTGAGGAAAAAGAGGCGTGGAAAGGCTCAGAGGCAGAGGCAGGGAGCTGGTAAACGACATTGACTGTCTGTTGTACAGACAGCTTTAAGACTAGTTAGTTCCATGTAGAAGCATGCTTTGGTTATCAAAGTTTTTTTCTGATGCAGACTCTTCCTGCATCTCACCATAATAAAAATTACCTTTGTCCACATCTCTGTCCACATCTCAACTCCCTGCTACTTCAGGGAAAATCCAATGACAAGCTAAATAAGCAAAACACCCCAAAAACACAAAGTCTGTCTTGGTTTTAGAGTTTAGCAGGAATCTGGAAATAAGAGGTGGGGTAACTACCCTGCATAAACAAAAGATAATGAATGATAAAACTTTGCTGACAGTCAAGATCATCAGTATTTGCAGGTTTAATCTAGTTCTTTTAACTGCCACCTGCTCCCAAAATACCCTGGCCACTTGCTTCTGCCCTCACATTGCCAATTGGCCCAAGCATCATGTCGCAGTGCAAACAGATTGTCAGATAAGAGAAATCAGTCCAGTCAAAAAGTTACCCCGAAAAGTACTTTCAGCTGGATCAGTTCCCTGATACTGTTTACCTCCTGGCTGCATAAGCACTTGCATTAGTCACATTTGCGTGGGGTGAAAACAACCAGAATGGCTAAAGCCTTTAGACATAATTTCCTCGGAAAGCCAATTTCCCTTTCGGGCTGTCTGGGCTTACGTGCTAAGAGTGAATTTCTTCTCACTCTGCACAATGTGTAGTTCCTTCACGTGGTTGCTCAGGACTGTAAAAGCCCATAGCCAGTACTCTTTGCACAATGCTGCTGCAAACTCTTGAGGGAGAATGTGGAGCACAAAAGTTACAAAGGGGGAAGGACATAGGTTGTAAGGGAATTTGCCATCCTGTAGTTAGTTTTAGTGTTTATGGTGCTGATCATGAACAAACCACAACAGAAATAACCTAGACAAACAACTATAAGTTGCTTTTTCACATACTCCAGATGCCATATTAAAGCTCATTTTAAGTTTCTTCAGTAGCTGTTTGATACTTGAGTGCAGGTTGTGTTAGAAATTGTGTATTGAACTAAAAATCAAATAAAGCTCTGAAGTTTTATATCAGTTACACTCTGAATTAGTTAAGAAAATAAAAATCCCTCCTGCATAATCTCTTTGATACTTGCAAACAAAACACATACTTGGAATAAAAAACAGCCATTTTTCAGTTATCTAGTGATAATATTATTATTACTGTTGGAATATTTTGTCATATTATTTTTATTCCAGTCAGAATAAAAGCCTTGAAATATACAAATTTTAACAGCAGTAGAGTTTATTTGGTACAGTTAGATCCTTCTCGCTATCTGAGCAAATGGATTTTGACAAATGTTTCATAAAATTACAGCTCATAGAAGTATCATAAGTGCTTTCCTGAACAAGGTGAGAGTTCTCAGGCAACAGATTCACGATGACTCAACTTGACCTTTCATTGTGAAATAGGATTGGACTTCTGCCACGTTATGGATGCTCTTCTTGCAAATATCCAGATGCCTCCATTAGTTTCTAGAGGTTTTTCACCAGACAGAAAACAGTGAAAGTGGTTATAGCAGCATATGCTCTCATACCACAAAACTAAATCAAGCCAATGGTGTTATGAGTGTTCTGCAGGTTCTTGACAGAGGTTTTGATAAGTACTCGTGCAATATGTATCACACATACCCATGTGTGTGTGTGCATTTGTGTAGCAAGCTTTTAGATGAAAAATTTCATTTGGTTTTACATAAAGAAATCCAGAAAAAAATTGTAATTTGATCAACATGTTACAGTGTGCCAGACAAGCACAGTTTGAAAGTTTCCTTATGCTAGTACTGTAGATTCCTGTCTTGATTCCAGGGGGTTTAGAGCACCCAGTTATACATTTTATGAAGACAGAAAAAAAGCATTCTTAAGGTGACTGGATTAGATCATTAAACCATCAACCTTTGCTTCAAATTTTTTCATGGTTGTCACCCCAGCTGACAACCAAGCTGCACAGAGATTGTTGCTCATTCCCCTACCAGAACCGCCCCCCAGTGGGATGGGGCAGAGAATCAGGAACACAAAAGCTGGAGAACTCATGGGTTAAGATAAAGTTTAAGAGGGAAAGAAAAAGCCATGTGCACAAGCAAAACTAGGCAAGGAATTCATTCACCACTTCCTATGGGCAGGCAGGTGTGTTCTGCCATTCCCAGGAAAGCAGGGTTCCATCCTGCATAACGGTGACTTGGAAAGACAAATACCATCACCCTAAATGTCCTCCCATTCCTTCTTCACCCAGATTTATGTACTGAGCATGATGACATATGATATAGAATATCTTTCTGGTCAGTTGGGGTCAGCTGTCCTGGCTGTGTCCCCTCCCAACTCCTTGTGCACGCCCAGCCTCCTCACTGGTGAGAAGCAGAAAAGGCCTTGGCTCTGTGTAAGCTCTACTCAGCAGTAACTAAAACATCTCTGGGTTATCAAGACTGTTTCCATCAAAAATCCCAAACATAACCCCATACCAGCTACTGTGACAAACATTAGCTCCGTCACAGCCAAGGTCAGCACAATATTACATCCAGGAAACAATCTGGTTTAGAGCCTTCTAAAATTCAGGAAAAAAAAAGCAAGCTACTAACATGAAACTACCAGAAAATTAGCACACCAAGACAGGGTGTTTAGTGTGGACACATAAATACAATAAGTACATACTAAATGGAAAGATGGCTTGTAGCTTATGGTGTGAAACCACAGTACTGGTCTGTGCTAGCCAGAACTGTGGTTAAATCCAGGTAAGCTTATTGTTTAGAATACAATTACAGTGATCTTCATCACTTCAATTGGAATTTTTTAAATTTAAAAAGGAATATGATTCTATTTACAAATTTTTCTGACTCCTCTAAATGTTTATTCACTGATAAGGGAAAAATCAATATCACAATTTTCTCTGCTACTGTTAAGGATCCATGTGTAAAACACAAGAGTTGTGTCTGCCACCTAATTTTCAAATAATGAAGACTTAGAACAGTTTAAAAAATATAAAAAAAAATAGGTTCAGAGTACATACAGGGCCCATGCTTTGGACCTTATTAAATCTGTAGAATGTTAGTTTGCTAAGTTCCTAGTACCTTCTGTAATGAAAAGAATTAATTCTGATGTCAGCAGGACTCTTCCCCAAACTCTTTCCTTCCAACAGAAGCTCCAAATTCAGTTACACCTGGGAGAGAAATTAAAAAAAACAAAAGATTGTTCCTTTCACATGCAGCAGCATGAAGATATGACCTTTGAAATTTCTTGTAGAATTCTGCCGGAGAGATGCAAGAGAAACAAGAAAATGTCCTCAGCATGGTGCGGCTCACGTTTCACAAACACTCCAGAAAACAGGATGTAGTTTTCTCATGGGCGCACCTTCAGCTCGTTACAGACAGCAAACTGTGAGGACTGCTCACAAAGCAAAATGAGTAAATTAATTATATGACAAGTGTTAATGTCTTATTTGAAAAGAGGAATCCCTAAATATCAATTAAAAGTTTTCCTTAGTGTTGGATGTTGCTTAAATCTTAAAGGACAAAAAAAACATCAAAAACTTAATGTGAGAGAAAACTCATCCTTTTTTTTTCCATTTACGACACTTTGTAATATTAAAATGAGTAAACATTTTTTCAAGCAGAGAGCTTCAGTGCTGAAAATCATGTCTTTATATGATTAAGAAGCTTCCATGGGAGTTTTTATTCCCATGAATAAACAATTCTGTCATTGTGTTGAAAAAAAAAAAGTAATTTCTAGTGGGATATTTTAATATATTGCTTAATCTAGAAACTCAATTTTAAATTTAGGAATAATATGGAGTAGAAAAAATTTAAAGCCATATAATTTTCTTTAGCCTGTTCAAGGAATCAGATCAACCTTAGTTCAATCTCAGTGAATGTTGAAATTGTAAAATAGTACCAAACTGGAAACTCTCCTATGTCTTAATACTTCACATAAATATTGCGCCAATCAACAAAATCCAAGATCTCTTTTACTGGTTATTTCACCTTAGTAGACACTTTAATATCCAGAAAAGGCACTTGTTGCCGTTTGCAACAGAATAAAAATGTCTCTAGCTTGCTCAGTATTACTCTTTCATTTCCAGCATTCCCATTAGTGTAATCAAAATGAAATGTCGCTGCCATAGTAAGGGAGAATGGGATTGAGCTCTTCCTGCTACAGGAGATGAAGTAGGAGGAGGAGGGGAAAAAGAGATGCTAGAGAGAGAAACCAACATTATCTGGTCTTTGCTTGCGTTGATGCTCTTGCAGGTCACTTCCTCAACTTGCAATCACCAGTTCTACACTGCAATCTCTGCCTCAAAGACATCAAAAAAAGTTGGCTTTTTAGGAGGCGGATGGCAGGTCTCTTGTTGAAGGTTAAAGGCTGTTGAGATCTGGAAGAATCTAGCAAAATTCTGATAGCCATTCAATGCAGGAAGGAAATGGATATGTGCCAAAATATTAAATAAAAATAAAATCTGGATATTCTTTGCAGTAACATTGCTCCAAAATAAAATTTGCACATTTGTGAATATATTTTAATATTAATCAAAAAATCCTGTCATTAGATAGAAATCGTAAATATCTTCATTCATAGGATAACTTCTTATGTTGAGCTTGGATGACAAATCCTTAGTAAAATATTTGTTATTTTTTACAGTTATGATACTCCATTCTTATCATTATATAAAAGCTATTCTTGCCATCTTTATGCCTTTGACCTTTTAAAATTAATTAATCCAAATAATTTTAAAAGCTCTCCTCTTAGAAAAACCTGATTTTTTTTTATGCTTTTCAATGCACTTATTGCCTGTCCCTAAACCTGTCTAAATTTTCAATTTCCTTTTCAAAGCAAGGCAACTCATATTGCAAGCAGGATTCCAAATTAATCTGCATCACTGATTTATATAGAGACCTTTACAGAGTGTTTATTCACATCGGAAAGCAAACAAAAAATTAGTGTAAAGAGAATGAAAATAAATCCATTTTCCAAATCAATCTCATAAATTTTTTGCAGCATTAGCACAGGTCTCTGGCTGAGAGCTTCCACTTCTATTGTCATTCTATAATTATCTGAAAAAAGGGCATTATTTCACAATACAAGTGGAGCAGCAATCTTTCTTATTGAACAACACTGTACGTCAAGTGGTGTGCAGTACTCAGCTGGTGCACGGATATAAATCTGAATACACAGTTTGAAACAAACATTAGTAGGAAAGCATATATCTTGTCTCTACTGAAATCCTAAGTGCACAAATTTTGTTTAGTTTAATGTTCTGAGATTATAACCACTCAGTTAAGATATCTTTTATATACATTCTACTGGGTGAAAAAACTGCTAGCTAAAATATTTATGAAAACCAAATGCCAAAAAAAAAAAAAAAGAAATAAATCAAGCGCTCATAGTGACTTCAGTGGTGACTTCTCATATAATATTAACTGGATATCAAATATCCACTTTTTTGTTTATCAAGCAGAAGGGTTTTTTTCTATAATTAACTTTTCCCTTTTCTAGCAGTAGGAAGTGATACATCTAGGTTTTCAACGAGAAACTCTTTCACTCTCTCTCTCCATTTGAAGACACAGTGTTACTAAATTCACAGCATCCCATTTCCCAGAAAATACTAACATATCCCATTAGTCTAATCTGATAAAAACCCTAAACCTGTGATATTTGTGGGTGTTAAATATTTCATTTCCTAACTGATGGATTCAGTTTCATTTTATGCCAAAAGAACTATCCTCTTTTTCCATTGCATAAGAATTGTTAGTGTTTACGGGGTCCATGTGCATTTCTGTATCAACTTCAGAAGAAACTGTTGAAGAAACTGCCTGGGAGAGTTCCCATCAGTCTTGCAGCCCATCCAGGAAGTGCCAGAAAGTGATAGCACTGCCCTTTTTCCTGTCGAGTTGGTAACATACAATGGGGAAAGGACTGAGCAAAACACCTCTGCTTTCATCAGACTATACCCTGCTTTCTCTTTTTGTGTGTGGGCATGTTCATCTCTATGTATGCAGGGCTTATATAGCACATGTAAGTGTATAGATGTGTGTATATATAATATGTATACACACATATATATTGCATCTAAGTATTTTCTGAAGAAAATGTTCTGGGAAAAGCATGCTGGACCAGGTAGTTCTGCAGTGCTAACTCCATCCTTTTCTTGGTTGGAGTCTGTAGAAAATGTAATGCACTGGTATATTTATTGCGTGTAATATCCTAAGCACATAATTATATACATGTTCTTAATGGTATACAGATTTATACAGTTCATATTGGATGTACCTTTATATTATTCCTAGCCAATGAATCTGACACAGGTCACTTTCTTCATCTCAGACCAACTTGCTCAGTCCAATTCACTTTCTTCATCACTACTCTCACTACAGAGAGTAGCAGAGGGGGCATCAGGCCGTCACTGTGCTCCTCCAGTAACTGGCTTATTTTTAGGCATCTTAAAAAGGTAAAACTGGCAGAGTTATGGTCGATTAAATCAATTTGTGAAGAAATTTAGGCTTACAACAGAAATATTTTTAGATTACAAACTGCTAAAATTGGTATATCACACCATATACTATCAGTCTGTAAATTAAAACAAATTATCTGCAATGGAAGTCAATCAGTTCCTAGGACCTCTATAACAAAAAGAGACAGATAAGGCACTTCATTAGGAGAGACCTCTGAAAACAAACAATTATATGAAGACTAAAGGAATTGTTCCTTTTTTGGTCTGAATATACCCACGATTTTCTGGAAAGTGACATGATATATTTGTCTTTAATTAGTGAGTAGGCAAGGTACAGTGGGCAAGTTAGTCACAATGTTTCTCTGCAGGGAAACCTCAAATCCCTTCATAAGCAGAACAGGAAAGAAAATAAGAAAATAAGACCTAGTCCTGTGCAGAGAATGAGAAGCTGAATACATCGTCAGTTTGTTAAGTAACCCACTGAAGTATTAGAAGCTATGTCATAATTATTTCTTGAAACTTCCTATCAGTGGACTCAGAACTGAATTTTTTCTTGCTGTAAGATGAATTAGAGGATACAGACCCAGAATATTTTTGTCTTAATCTAATGTACTGATAAATGCAATAATCTAAATTACCGAGTAATTTAATTTATTAATGTGCATGTTGAACAGAGTTATTAGACTGCAAAAATCCTTCAGTATCTGATTCACAATTATCCAACACAAGGACTGAAGAGAATGATTCATTTGCCTTCAGATAGATAGCAGTTTTTCCTTTTCTCTACTAAAGGGTATGTCTCCACCTCATAGGCTTATGTGATTTAACCAAGATTAAGTGATCTGCCTACAACTATAAAAGACATTTCTGGAGGACAGCCCAGGCCTCCCAACTCCATGGTTCCTCTTTTTATCAGAAACAAGCCTTCTGTTCCTTATCTAGATTTACTCCAATCTCCTGAGGAGTTCAGTCTGGTTTGATGAAGTGTGTGGACAGAAGCCTCACTTTGGTGGTGCTTTCATTCAGACCACACTCACTTTCAGCTGCACATTCAGCTGAAGATTTTTTCATGAAACAAAAGTTCAACTTCAATGACAAACTCAGATCTGCCCTTTAATTGTTACTCTACCATCCAGCAGATAACACGTGTTCCTCCTGTAATTGCTCATTTCATACATTAATCCTAGCGAGGCAATTTCCTCTTTGTCTCTTAGTCCATCTACTACTTTTCATCAAGAATTCTGCTTGCAAGTAGGACAGATTATTTGCGTGATTGTAATAGACCAATATTACTGAGCTATGGTAAAACACTGGTTCAGATAAAGACTAGAAAAAGGCTAACGAACACGAGTGAAAGCTTTCTGACAAATAGACAAAGCACTAATTACCTGTCTCTCTCCAAACAGCTATAATTAGCAGGAGCAGAGCTAATAATTTTAAGTCATGCTGGTGATCTTTTGTTTCAGCGTTTACAAACAGACACAAAGGCTTTCTCACCAGACAATATGTTTAAAGAACCCCTTCTCTTTACCCTTATTACCATGAAATGTCATAAGTTGTCATCTCTGAAAAGAAGATGTTGCACGGCAGCAACACCACGCTTTTAAAAAAATCAGCAAAGCAAGCTTTGTCATTTACAACCATTATTGGGCTTCTGAGTGGATGGGTTGTACCTCTATTTTCTAATTATTTTAACATTTCAATAGCCATTTAGGTAGCAAGGAAAGCCAGAGAAGGGAACTGTGAAAGGAATGTTGTTTCATGTAAAGAATTGTTAGGGTACAAAATACAAAGCATGACTAAAGTACTGCCGTGGAATCTGAAGATAGAAAGACACTTACAACCTGCAGAAAGTGTTCCTGATGTCTTACCTGTCTGCATAAAAAATGTGACACACAGGGAATGCAAATTCATCAATTGTTTTCATTTTGTGATTTCATGGAGGGAGGAGTGTGTAATATAGCATCAAATAAGCAAAGAAAATAGAAGACCGTCCACAGAAACTTTACTCTTGGCTTATCAAAGGCAAATATGTTTCCACAAATAATTCCAAGAGTATATTAAAAAAAGAAGTATCCAAGTTTTCCAAATATGAAATACACTAACGAGATCATGGCATGATCCTTGCCTCCACTTCATTTTCAAGCTCACACTAAAAACTAATAAATACTTCATATTTGTGGGAAAAAAACACTGTATTTTTATTCCATTGGAGATAAATACTCTTAAACAAGCTTTTATTAGTGACACTGGGCATAGATCCTCCCAATAGATGGAATTCTCAAAGGTAGTAATCATCAGGAACACAATACTGTCTCATTTTCAAAAGCACTCCAGTGGCTCAGAAACTTATAAATATATCCTTCATCACTAAGAGAGAAACATGAAAAAAATATTAAAAAGTAAGTGTTTGAGTATTTTTAACTTTTTGTTTTAAATACTTTCTTAAGGAGGGCATTTTTCTTTCCTGCAACCAACATATTTTTTCTTCCCTTCAGATGCCCAAGGGAGGATTAAGAAGTCAGGAATAGGCGCAGCCTGGATATAACTGGGCTCAAGAAGCATTGCTCTGGCCTTTCTTGAGAAGAGGATATGAGAAAGCAAGACACTCCTCAGGCAATCGCTTGGATACCTACATTGCAGGCAGAGGGGACATGGATGAGGAAAATATCCAACAAGGAAGTCTCAAAGAAGCAGAAGATTGAACACATGGGAAAGTCCAGGGAATGTCAGTTTTCAGATGGATTGGTGAAGAAAATATGGTAAGACAATAATGATGTGGCATTAGCAAAAGGGTCACAAAGCTTGGAAATATTCTGGAAGTTACTGATGGCTCCTTCTCTATGGGACACAGCAGCCTTTGATCGCAGATTAATATATTCCATTGTCATTCATAACCATTGCTTCAAATGCCTCTGAAGACAAGTGGCTGAAAGATACCCACCTGAGAGAATGAGAGGGAGAGACAGGGTGAGGTAGAGAGAAGAGAGAGGAAAAGGGAGAAGGAGAGGGGGTAGGATTATAGGGGGTTTGTGCCACCATGACCCAATATAAACTTACGCAGATAAAAACGCAATAGACAGTTCATGATTTTTCAGATATGAAAGAGCCAAAAAGAAGATTGGAGATCGCTCTGGGCATTTTACGGCATGTGCATTATTAGATGTAGCTCAGGCTGTAGTCCTGAGGCCACCTGTGTGCTGCAACTGACTGGTGTGAAACCAAATTTAGGGCAGTGTTCTGAAAGTGTGACTTCAATTTTAAAGCTCAACAGGGACACAGGGTGTTATTGGTTACTGTCCTGCCTACATGACATGAAGTCAACTGTTCAAAATTAAAATATTTCCTGGAACCATCAGAAGACCACTGAGCACACTACAAATCTCTTGGACCTCATAGAGCTTCAGAATATAAAACCTGTAGAAAAGAGTTTGGTGTTTAACAATGGCATGTATTAAAAAGGAAAAGAGAAAAAAGAGAAGCCACTTGCATAGTTATGTATTTGTATTCTATTTTAGAGCAGGTAGATATATTTGATGAAATTACCACTTGAAGACTGAAATTCGTAGAGAGCAAGGAGTGCAAAATCTTAATAATTTTTCACAGTAAGGCTTCTTGAACTTACAATGTTTACATGAATAGTTATTTCCATCTTTGTTGTACCTCCATCAATCTTACAGTGATTTGTATTTCTGTTTTATAAATTAAAATTCTTCAGAACACAGTTTCTGATGCGTGCATATTTCTGGCTTGCAAAGTGTCATTTGTATAGGTGTTTGCAGAAAATCTTTTTAAAAATGAGGTGCTGATTAAAAACTGCAAACCCACTTTAGTTTCAAATACTTTTTAGGTGTGTTAAACTTTCCGTATTGTGTAGTGGGTTGACCCTGGCTGGACGTCAGGAACCAACCAAAGATACTCTGTCACTTCCCTCTGTAACTGGACAAGGGAGAGACAATATAACAAGGGGTTCATGGGTTGACATAAGGACCAGGAGAGAGCACTCACCAAATACTGTCACAGGAAAAACATTCAAATTAGAGATATTAACTGAATTTATTGCTAACAAAAGTAGAGCAGGACAATAAAAAGTTAAGCAAGACCTTAAAAACATGTTTTCTCTACCCCTCCCTCCTTCCCAGCTCTACCTCCTCCTCGAAGCAGTGCAGGGAGATGGGAATGGGAGTTATGGTCAGCGATCACACGTTGCTCCAGCCACTGCTCAGAGAGAGGAGTCCTTCCCCTGTTCCAATATGGGATCTCTCCCATGAGAGATAGCTCTCCATGAACTTCTCCATCATGAGTCTATCCTATTGGCAACATTCCTCCCCAAACTGCTGCAATGTGGGTTACACTTCCATGGGGTGCAGTCCTTCAGGCTCAGCCTGCTCCAGCATGGGTCCCCCACAGGGCCCTGCCAGGAAACCTGATCCAGTGTGGGCTCCTCTCTCCACAGGTCCACAGGAAACTCTCCAGAGAGGCCCAGAGAGGGCATCCCACGGAGTCACAGCCTCATCTCAGGCATCCACCTGCTCCAGCGTGAGGCTCCTCCAGTGGCTCCTCCAGCGGGTGGATCTCTTCATCCCCATGGTCCTCCATGGGCTGCAGGGGCACAGCTGCTTCACCATGGGCTGCACCATGGGCTGCAGAGGAATCTCAGCTACGGTGCCTGGAGCACCTCCTGCCCCTCTTTCCTCACTGACCTTGGTGTCTGCAGGGCTGCTCCTCTCACATATTTTCATCCCATTTTTTCCTGGACACAATTACAACTGCACAATAACTTTTTTTATTTTAAAATATGTTATCACAGAGGCATTATCACAATTTTTAATTGGTCCAGCCTTAGCTAGTGGCACGTCCATCGTCAAGCCACCAGGGATTGGCTCTGTTGAGATGGAGGAAGCTTTTGGAAGCTTCTCACAGGATCCTCCCCTGTAAACCCCGCGATATCAACACCTGACCATACAAACCCAATACAGATTCAAAGTATTTTTGCTGCAACAACCAGATCGCATTTGTGTGGGGAAAAAAGGAAACATATATTTCCTGGCAGAGTTTATTAAGAAATCAAAAATTAAAAAAAAGGTCTTGTAGATTTTTTTAATAACTACCCATGTAAACACTGGAATAAAGTGTAATGTTTTCTTTGAGAGACTGAAGATTCTCTTTCACTGTGCTGCAAGTGAACCACTTTCCTGAAATACAATGATGTGGACTAGTGACATTCTTGATATGTGACTTTAGCCCCTTATTTTATTGAAATACAAGGAATTTAGAAAAAGTGATATTGTAGGTCACAATACTTCTGTATGAAAATCAGAGCAATGTAAACACAGAAAGGCAGAACTTGGGGAAGAAAAAAAAGGAAATTATTATATGTATGTCATTAAAGAGAAAAAAATTAGCAGTAGACACAGTAATTGCTGAAGGCTGAAGACAATACTGTTAAACAGAAAATCAATAGCAACATTTGTACACAAAGTGACTTATATTACAGACTGACATTGAACCTTAAACCTAATTGACAGTCAATAGGTCTGTCCTTTCCAGTTCTCTTTTCTAGTTTATTTCCGTGTTAAAAAATGACAAGTCCTTGACAGCACATTATCCGACATTCTAAAAATCTTTTATTGCATAGGTCAATTTTCTAGTGTTCCAAAGGGCTCTGTACCCATTTGAAAGAAAGGGTTGTACCTCGAGTAAGTCAATATGAAATGAAATTTTGGTGAAGAAAACACAGACAGTGAATTGACAAGCTGCAACCAATTCAGTGAAGGCTTAAGTTCATTCATTCATCATCACTGAAAGCAGCTTTTAAATGCCCTGTTCCTGTAGCAGCTGAGTCAGGTACCTAAACTCCCCATATGTCACTCAGAGAGAGATAAGCATCAGAAAATAAGGTTCATGACTGCTATGATACCCCAAGTCAGGAGGAATTAATAGAGAAATTGCGTCCTGACTCCCTCACACCCTGAGTCTTCAGGCTCTGCATTTCCATAAGACCAGTGGCAGGTCACAATCAAATCTGGAATTCCTCTTAAATGAAGCAGTAGATCATTGTTCTAAAATTTAACTAGGGAAAGGGAGATGTAGAATCAGTTACATCTGCAGCTGGGAGAGACTCAAGGCTACAGAAACAGACCCACTGCTAGTTTAATTTTACTGGGGGAAAGAGTCAGACACAGTTTACACGTTCTGAATAAAATAATAACTAAGAAGCTGTTATCTGGCAAATGTCCTATATAGATAGATCCTCATGGGAGCACAGGCATGAGACAATTCTGAGTGTTTGCTTACTGGTGAATGTGTATACAGACAGAAAATTTAAACAGATTTTTTTTTGAAAAATGTTTGTTCTTCCTCCCCAGAAGGCAAACTAAAATAGTTAAAACGTACTCAAGCTAGGCCTCGACTGGATAAAATTAAAATATCTGGTTTCAATATAAGACAGCTCACCTAATTTAGTTTATTCTTCCACCTGTATTCTGTACCATCAGATAGAAAACTTTTACTCTTCCACCTGTATCTCTTACCTCTCGTCCCAGAAGGTGAGGGTAATCCAGGTTCTTGTTAATAGATCTCTTGGGGTCGATTAGAGTGAAACAACACTGAATGATCCGTGTTCATAAATATATATATATATATATATATATATGTAAGTTTTATTTTAGAACAATTTGATTGCAAAGGAAAGAAGGTAAGTAGACATTTTCTATTATTGTATATTGTAATACAGCAATACAAAAGCATAAAAATATCACTTAGAAGTGTATAAGGAAAAAAAAAGAAATTATAAGAGTAAAAAGATACATAATCACCACCCATGACACAGCACTAAGAACTAATTGTTGCAATTTCAATATCTGTTGACATTGTCTGTTGTACTGTATCACAACGTCCTAAGCACATTAGCCAAGAAAGATGGCTTAAAGGTGCAAACTTCTTAAATGTAACTTTCCGTTTAAGAAATAAAAAAATCAGAATAAATGGAAGGGAAAGATCTGGGCTTATCATACTGCTTGATGGGAAACATACTTTTTAACATGTGGGTTTCTGCTTAATTTAACACTATCTCCACGTTTACTGAATTAAGTACCTTAACTCTAAAATATTGTTTGCAAATGAGTCAGAAAAGCTTCTGGGCAAGTTTACTTCTGCATCCATAATTATATTTCTACATATCTCACAGGATCGTGGTAGCCATTTACCTTATCTAAGAAGTATCAGTATACATGTAATTCTAAATTACTCTAAAATTGAATAATGCAGGGACTATCTCACTCAGATAACCATATCAGTCTTTATTGCTATTAGAGCCCTACACTTGCGTTTTGTATGTATCAGGTACGTTTGTTTAGGTCTTTTATTAAAGCAGGTATAATGAATGATTTACTGAATTCAAGGACAGAAATCTATACTCAGGTTAATTGATATTGATTTGTAACTAGCACCCCATTCAACAACACTGAGATCACAAGAGGTGATAACATAAATTAGGGAAATTATTCTGTCAGATCTAATGGCATCAGAAAATGTGGCATTCAATTCTCCCAGAGAACTTTTTCTACAATACGTGAATCTACTCCTAGCACCATTTTACAGTCTAGTCCATTAGTAATCACATGATTTCAGAGAAGAAAATATATCAGTATGAGTTGCTAGGGGAGTTTTCAATCTGTACAATGGATCAAAAATAAGAACCAAAACATGGCTTCACTGGAGTGCATACATACACATTCAGAAGGGTAAACCTCTGGGTCCTAACAACAGATATATCAGAGTAGCATGATCAAGGAACTTGATACACTTAAGCCAGAAGTAAAGTGCTTTTCTTTCTGGGAAGGGGGCTTAATTAAAACAAAAGACTATTCCTGGCAGGCTGCGCTCAGTATGCCAACTTTATATTAAGAGTTTGTGCTCACTGTTTGTTCTGGTGTATAATGTTTTTACTTCAGACAAATGAACAAAACCATCCGGTTTGAAAACACTTTCTGGACAAAAAGGATCTGAAGTTTATGACAAATGGCATTTGAAAAACAGTTTGCGAATACATAAATGTCTGAGCTTCCAAAATACAAGCTTTATTTTCAATGTATCAGTTTCAACTTAGCAGAAAATAAACACCTTTCCATAAATAATTTTTTATAAATTTTGTTATATAAAACATAGACACAAAAATGTAAGTGAAATGTATGAGCAGGGGCATCTTCAACCACATTAGATTGCTTGGAGCCTTGTCCAACCCGTCCTTAAATGTTTCTAGGGATGGGGCATCCACCACCTCTCTGGGCAACCTGTGCCAGTGCTTCATCATCCTCCCCGCAAATATTTCTTCCTTATATTTAGTCTAAATCTACTCTCTTTATTTAAAAAAAAATATATCCATTGTCCTATCATGGCTAAAAGTTTGTATACATCTTCCTTACAGGCCCCATTTAAGTACTGTATGGCAGCTATATGTTCTCCCTGGAGCCTTCTCCAGGCTGAGCAGCACCAACTCTCAGCCTTTCCTCATAGGGGAGGGGCTCCCTCCCTCTGATCTCCAAGGCCCTCCTCTGGAATGGCTCAAGCAGGTCCATGCCCTTCTTGTAGCAGGGACCCCAGAGCTGGACTCACTACTGCAGATAGGGTCTCACCAGAGCAGAGCAGAGGGGCAGAATCCTCTCTCTCCTCTTGCTGGCCACACTGCTTTGGATGCAGCCCAGGCACCGTTGGCTTTCTGGGCTGCAAGTGTGCATTGATGCTTTCTGGGCTGCAAGTGTGCATTGCTGGGTCACATCCACCTGATAATCCCCCAAGTCCTTCTCAGCAGGACTGCTCTCAATCCACTGAACAGTCCATCCATCAAATCCATATGTCNGTGTGCATTGCTGGGTCACATCCACCTGATAATCCCCCAAGTCCTTCTCAGCAGGACTGCTCTCAATCCACTGAACAGTCCATCCATCAAATCCATATGTCTCCAATTTTGAGTGAAGAATGTTGTGGGGGAACCATGTCAAAGGCCTTTCAGAATTCCAGAGAGATGACTTGTTGGTGAGGTATATGATACTTTATTCATTTCACAGCATAATAAGCTTTCAAGATGCCACAGGAATTCTTGGTGTTTAAAGAGGCCTCTTGTTGCATTGAGTTGGGAAG